>JACMIF010002275.1:0-18738 GCA_014805445.1 Diplogasteroides magnus | reverse complement strand
TCCTACTCGACTGGCCCAGCAGTCCACCGGCAGGAACACATCCCCCTTGGATTATCCCCCCGACCCCGGAATAAAGACTTTTAAAAAAGACATCCTCTCTTTATGAATCGGTACTGAAAGACTGTTCTTGCAACGGTATACTTACAATACTTTATTCAGTTATCATGTCCTCCGAAACTAAACTTACACGAAGTCTTTGTTAAATCTTCTGGCACACACTAACAGGTAATTGTTCTACTGTTTGAACGATATGCATTGCGCCAACACAATATTTATCCATATTTCGATCATAAAACGTATCCTAAAATTTAGCACTTTCCTTTGTTGAAAAAAAGTGGAAAGATATCCATGTTCTCCCCCGGCTGTGATTTAGTGCGCTTTGAAACATTCCCACTGACCCCTTGTCAATTGTCCCTGAAAATCTTTTTTCCTTATGGGCGTGACTGCCTCAATCAAGCTATAGTTTTCTCTGCGCCTCTAATTTTTCCTTTGTTTTTCGGCAAGAGAGATGATCCTTGCAAGGCAGTGGGCACTATTGGCATTTGATCAGCCGTATTTCTCTGCCCTTCTTACTTTCTCCTAGTCTCTCGCCGAAAAAGACAGCTCACTGCCATCGGTTCCTGCTGGATTAGTGTACTGTCTAATATATCCCCTTCATCCCTTCCCTTCCAATTCCCTTTCGACCGTCAGCTTTTTCCTGAACCGATAATGATAGCCCGTTGTCTTCTCTTCCTACGCGCAGTGGCAGTTGGCAACTCTCAATCACTTTCTCATTTCTCCATCGTAGCGTTAATGTCCAATATCCTCCCTACTAAGCTTTCTTCTTGAAGAGCAATTGTGCCATAATAGCAATATAGGAAGATGATCATCATTTAAATATTTGTGCAATTTTACAGAAAGAATCGTAATTTACATTGGTGACAGGTAGGAGGAAGCGAAGACACGAAAAGAGGAAAAATGAAAGTGACCCTGCCATCCTTCATTCATATCGCACTGATCAGACTTTTTTGCTTGCTCACATCCGGCTTAGAACACTGAATGCATGGGGCCCTTTGTCTCATTTCGCCTTTCATCTTCACCTTTCACCAAAACCTCGATCATCTATTCCTGGACGCATGGTGAAAAACCACGGACATTTGCGCAGACATGGTGAAATATGTGTGCAATTTATAATGTTGACCAAAATATTCGTGATGCTTTCTTTCAGTACATTTACTCCCCTTTTCATTAGAAGCGCGATCGCTTATTTATTTTGGGTGAAATACATTTGCGCCAAAATTTTGTAATGGATTCTCGATGAGTGATTTTATTCCTTCCCTCTACCCGATATTTTGCCCTTGGCGTGACCATTTCACTTCCTCCACCACAACTTCTTCTATAGTCTAGTAACTTACAATGAGATGTTGCATTGTATAGGCTAAGGATATATATGCTATGCAACATCTTATGGTAGGTGACTAGACTGTAGCGGAAGATATATTGGAGTAAAGGCCGCAATTGTTTTGATCTATAGTATATTTGCATCGTACATTGCGCGGGTTTCATTCATGTCAGTTGCAGGAAGAGAGCGGCCGTGTCGAGGGCCTGTAATTGACACAGGCATGCGGTTACTTCTTTTATCCGCGTTGCTGTTTGCTCTTCTAGACATTATTCAAAGGTGAATATGAGGAAGCTTTGAGGAAACGTGAAACGTTCGATTTTCATTCACCTGCTGCTTCTTCTATAAACACACTATAATTAAATATTTCCGAAATATTTCCATGTTTTCGAACAAAATTGCCATTGACCGAATGGCGAAAGTGAAAGCACCAAGGGATGTGCGAGAGAGCGTTGGCGCAAAAGAGACACAGAGAGTGAAAGTGCATCAATTACCTAACTGTACCGAATAGATCCGAGCGATAATGTTCTATGAAAAGGGCGGCCATTGTTCGGTGAAAGAGCTTTTTATAACATATCTGATGGGAACATCTCCAATTCTTTGCGGAAAATTGCAATGATTGCACAAATTAATTTGGAAGCATCGTAAATGATTTAGACACTGAGATGTCTTGGGTTTTGTATTCACGAATAGGGAACCGAATCCAAGGAGAAGTGCACATTTCTTTCGTCAAACGGAGCTGTTGTCCATTACATGAGAGAGGCAACCGCTCCGAGGGACAACAAAAAGTGCACGTCTGCTTGGATTCCGTTCCCCATTCATGAATTTATAAGATAAAAATTGACGTTATGATTTGAGTGAAAACGCGATAAAGGAGACTCTCGTCCCACTCGTCGCACCACAGTCAAGAGAAGTACTCGATGACAGGAGGACTGCAGATATCTCAACCTTATTTGGAATCAGACACAGTAAGAGTTTTTTTGAAGATCTTATCTATTTAGCGATTTTCACAACGAGTTCTAGGGTTATTTCATCATAAATATTATATGGCTGAAACATACTTCATCGCACTATTTTTGATGTTATTAACCAGCGCGACTGTGATCGCGAGCAATGGCAGTCTCAGATTCTCTGTAGGCATTCACCAACATTTAATCTTAGAATGCATTTGCCGCTCGTGTCTTCAACATATTAAAGAGAACAATAAGTCGAGATTTCGTTCCAACAACCTGCGCTGTCGTTTTCTTATCAAAGCATTCATTGCCGCTGGTCATTTTCACTTCCTTCATTCCTTTCTAATCGGTTTAGCTCATCCTTTATCATTTGGATCCGAAATATTCCATCTTACTAGCCTATTGTCATGGCGAATTCCAGAAAGTTCACTACTTGGTTAATCCAGAGAGGAGAAAGGGATAACGTTCCCCTTTTCTAATTGGCAAAAGGTCGGGTGAAAGTGAAGGCGGTTCTCTAATCTAATTGATTCGCTATTACGCAATCCATCCTTGCTCTTCGACACATTCGAATTTGAATTTAGTATGCGCTATATTTTGGGCCGCAATTGGAATGATATTAGTTTGAAGGGAATACGGATGCATAACCGAAAAAAATATTATTTTGAAAATTAATAGAATTTACGAAATATATGCCTGGAGAAAGAAACAATAAAAACATATTCAGAACGACCAGTCAAAGAGAAGCAGTATCGTTATGTTAACCCAGAAGTGAATCAGAAGGTACATTTTATTACAAGGCATACATATCTGACAATTTTTCTTCCGCTACTTATTTCCTTTCATATTGACATGGCAAGACGTAACCAGCGTGTTTACAGTAATCAAAGAAATCGTCGCATAAGACGTATTTTTTTTCAAAAGAGCCAAATATTCTTAAATAAATAGCCAAATAGTCATTATTCTTGAGTCCACATTTGGCTATATTATAAAAGAACGCATTATATACATGTGAGCAGCTCACGATATCAGATCATCATTTTTCAGGCGACCCTTCCTCTGGTCGCTCGTCTGTCTGATTCTGAAGAGTACGAGGATGAGGTTGGAATTGCTCCACCTGCTCCTCCCCCACGTCATACTGCTTCTGAGGCATGTCTTTTATGTATCACGTGGAAAATAGCTGTGATTTTTCCAACCGTAATAGTGAAATGAGCAGATGCGCCATCGTAATTTATCATTACTGCGCAAATATCATTCGCGCCATTGTCTTTCATCTGTTGGATGCGCATATAATGCTCTTCACAATAGAACATATTTGTCCCAAATGTGATCGCTTTCCACGACGGATACGATTTGTTCAGGCTCCTCGTCTTTCCTCCACTGCGCTGCCGCCAACTCAGTCTTCAAAAGCAGCAGCATCATCAACAACGACGAAGATTACTACTACAACTACTACAACCACTGCTGCCCCAACCACCACTCTCACTACCACTCAGACTCCCACAACGACTATAGCAGCTACTGTTGTCGTTGAGAAAACGGCTACACCATCTGCCGCACCATCATCGACTATACCAACGACGCCGTCAACTGCCACGGCACCGTCAACGACTGCCGAGGCACTATCTAAGTCTGACCTGATGGATGAGACCTCACAATCTTCGGAAGAGGAAGAGGTAGGTGAAAGAATCCAGAAATGGGTCTAGTCTAAAAGTGATTGTTGATTGTAGTTTTATAAAATGGCAAACAGTGTAGTGAAGAGAAAGTGCTTATAAACGGATAATTCGATCATTCCAGAAAGCGAAGAACATCATCGTAGTGAAGAGGGCGGAGAAGGAAGATGACCCTCTGCCCACTCCTTCACCCACATTACCGCCATCTGTCAAGGCTGAACAGGTGTGAAGACATCGCACAGGAGACGGGTTTAGTTCGTCAATAGAATTGGCACTTAGGCTACGAGATCGGTTATGTTTCACCGATTCAATATCTTGACTGTTATTGCTTCCCTGAAACACAACCGATCTCGCTGTCCAACTGCCAACCTTATTGTACAGCCTCGTGAAATTTTAAATCTCAGACATTAGACAGAAAACAATAATAAAATATTGTGTCTTTAAGGAAATGATTCTATTTGAGGTGACAATAGTGCCACAGGAAGCGATCGTCGACGAACACCCAACGGCAAATGAATATTTCTTATCCTATTGCAGGAGCCACTCTTGCCCTTGCTCTCCACACCCGATGCAGTAAACGAACACCTTCAGCTTCCATCTCTCCAATCAGCTTCTCCTCCTTCCCCATCCCCAGTCGCTTCTCCTTCTCCGCCTCTCATTCCTCAATCGCTCGAAGAGCCTTTTGTCGCGTCCCCGCTTTCCAACTCCATCCTTTCCCCTCCTCTTCCTTCACTAGCTTCTCACCAACCAAGCGGAGATTCCCCGGGACCGCTTCCCAATTCCATCTTCCCTCCATCGTTTCCCTCCCAAATGCCACCTTTGACTCTATCGCAGCCTGCTCAAGTGATACTCATCCCACCACCGGTGGCGGCAAACCAACAGCAGATCTACCCTCAAGTGAGTTATCAGGTGAAAAAGTGGATAACTGTCTATTCACAGCAGAGTACCCAGATAGCAATTTATATTCTTATAGCCTAAATGTCACTGCAAACAGCAAAGTGTGAATTATTTCTGATTCGGAATTCCTGATGATTGTGAGCAAAAATAGGAAAATTACAGCTTTTGTAGTAGTAAGAAAATTGAGCCGTGAAACACTAAAACAAGGATGTTAAAGCAGCCCCACGTGGTGAGACGAATCCCTGGTGTGGGCGAGTTCGTCGTGTTCACCAGTCCCGTGCAACAGCCACTCATGCCTTGGGGCACGGAGGAAGTGGAGAGGAAGGAGGTGGGCTAATAATACCCAACTTGCCTCAGATATGTTTCACTGCTCCAATAAATATTGAATCATATACGAAGTGTGGTCATCCAGGAATTTAAGCGTTCATGAAATGTCTACCACATCAATTTTTTGCAATACCACTATCGAATGTTCCAAATTCCAAATCTATAAAATAGAGTTGTTGAATTTCAAAGACGTTTTATAGGCTCCGCAACTACTCGAGCAGTCCGATGCAGTGTCGGTGGGAGAGGAGAATACAGACTTGGTTGGAATGTTTATTTCATTTTTTTATTTCCCTTTTTGATATATTATGTGATTAAAAATCCAGCGGGGAGATGAATTTAATCACTCCTCTTTAGTTGAAAGATAGGAGTGCCAGGGACATTTGAGCCGCAATGGTAAAATGATCATTTGCGTCATCATTATCACCAGCAGACTAACGGCGCATTTGTCCATTTCACGAATACGGCGCAAACTCCAAGGGGCACTTGTCTTTCAACTCTCCTCGTTAAGGTGAGAGGAGAAGGCCGCATGGGTACGCAAAGCTCTAAGATTGTCTCGACAACCACCACAACAGCTACTGTGCCGTCTGTCGTGAGCGTTTTTAGAAATCTATAATGGATCGATTTTTTTGTATCCTATATTTTGCGCCTGGAAAGCCGTTGAAGCCGAAATTCAATCATGGGTGCAGCTTATCTCTGTTCTTTGAAACTTACATGCTGGAGCTCATGAACTAACTGTGCGAAAAACGCTGCTTCATAGAATCAGAAATAATGGCAAGTAAATACAAATCGAATCACTACAGTGACGTAAATACTCTAACAATAAGATAAAAGTTGTCATTATCAGATGAGAAAGCGATTCATCACCGAGTCCTCTTCTTCCTCTCCTTCCTTTGAGCAGCAGGTACCTTTTTATTTCACATAAACTCATACATGTTTCAAAGGAAAGATAAAGGTGCTGATATTAATATAAAAACGATCTATAAGTGAAGTTTGTGGGAGGCATAAAATGCTGAAATACCTTATATAAGACTCCTCCTCCAGTTGCTTTCTGCGATATAGTAAACGTCGTCGTGCACAGCATTCCATTCAGGAGGCGGTCATCAGGAGTGCGCTGGAGAAGATGAAGCGGGAGAAGGAACATCTCCTCGCGGCGCTTGAAGCGGCGATAGCGCCACCAATTCAAGTCCAGGTACAATTTCGTCTCCAGAGAAATGGCAATTGTGCCATGTACAATTGCTGTTTAGTAGTGAGTTATATAATACAATATCCAATTATCCTTGCAGCAACCACAAACAACAACAACCACTACCACGACACCCACGCCCACCACTTCAACCCTCTCCACGACAACTGTAGAAGGATCTACGACTACAGCAGAGTCAACGACTACTGAACAACCGACGACCACCACACCAGGTACCGTAGCTAAATAACTGAGTGCGAGGATTTTTATCTTTTGATATTCGTCGTGAGGTCTGATTACTAACGTCATTATCTGTTTTTGTTTCAGTAAGAATGGCAAATGAAACATACCTAGATTATTAACGCATTGATAAATATAGGCATTTGGTTGTATTACAGATTCAGCTAATAGAAGTCTTCATTTCCTAACGAAATATGAAGACATAAAAATGAATAAGAATCAGAATCGGCGTGTGACCTTTACACTTTACATCGCGTCAATTTATTTCTGTAGGCGTAGTCAGCAGAGCGAAAAGTATTCTTTAAACCCCGTTCCTATTATAATACCGTGGTGTTGTATGTTCTGTTATTTCCCAATCGTCTTCTTCTTTCAGGTGAATGGCCGTGGGTGACCATCCAGGGAGCAGTTCAAACCATTTCCCTCTTCGTGGACGAGGTCAAGAACGAGGATGCATTCGTCGTGAATTCGAGCCAGGAAAAGGACGAGTCGGTGGAGGTGGTTATTCTTTGTTATTAATACAACGGTATCACACATTTGCCAGTTCAGCCTCCTAAAATCTAAGCGTGAAGGAAACGGAAACGTCGCTTATACCAATTGCCAACTGTCCCTCATACCACAGATCGCTACATCTGATCGTATTATTATAAATATGTTTCACAGAGTCTTAATAAACCAGACTATTTCTTAAATTATAGTATCAGACAATCCGCTGGGCGAAATAAAAAAATAATACTGTCAATTTTCAGATCGAGCCACGTAACGACGCCGTCGTTGTACTCAACAACACTGCATCGGAAGTCGAAGTGAAACCTCAGGGCATGCCCCAGCAACCGGTGAGTTCAGTCTATTGGTTAAATTCTGGGTTATCAGGTGAAATCGGGAGAGGATTTGGAGCTATTTATTTTCTTTCTTCTGTATCTGGCTGTTCTCATTATGCATGGGAATAGCTCATATGAGCTGCAGTTTTAAGAATGGCTTGAATCGAACGTGAATCTAATACATTAGGTCCATCAGCAAAAGCAGAGGACCGTGGCTCCTTCCCGTCTTGTCAACTGTCAGTCCACAAAACCAGTCAGGAGCACAGTAACGGGAGTGGCACAGAAAAAGAGGTGAATTGATTGAACCAATGGAACTTTTCATGGGCAATAGCGCAATGATAGCGCGTTCTGATTCGTTTCTTCTTTTCGATGTGGATAATTCATACACTCTATGCAAACAGTAAGGAACGACTTTTGGACTCGTTTTTGTCTAGTGTCTCATTCGATTGGTCATCTATGACGAGCGGGAGGGAATGACTCACCGATGCGCACGGCCGAAAAACGGTCCATAAGTCGTTCCCTAGCAAACATGATTGCGCAACACTATCGTTCATCGTCTTGTTCAGAGTTACCGTTATCCGTGTCAACGACGGTTCCCACCATGTTCCACCCGCAGTGCCTCTGCCAATGCCTCATGATAACATGTTCCATCCACCGAAGAACAGTCCATTCAACACAAACTGGAACAAGGTGGGAGTTACTGTGTTTAGTGAATATCCGTCTTACTCATTAGATTTTAATAATGCTCTTTGCAGTATTCATTCGTATAGTTCGTTCAGTAGCTATCAGAAAATAGATCGGGAACCGGGTAAAGTGGAGCTGAATGATGTCTGCTCACATGAAATGAAGGATGATTGTTTCAGGCTCCTGCAAAGCGACACGTGATTGCAAACGCCGACGAGGGCTTGACGAGGGAGAAGCTGAGGCTGTTGCAGAGAAGAGTAAGTGATTGGTAAAGACAAGAGAGCCATGGACATTTGCGCCATAATGATGATATGGACTCTTTTAAAAATGACATCAATGATGGTGCAATGTCCAAGTCGCTCTTGTCGTTTCCCCATTTGTTATTTCAATTTTTTTCAATTAAATTTATGTTTCAACCTATTCATATATCCCCGTTACTGAGTTGAAATGTGATCGTCGACACTTTTCGCGGTTCTTGATAAAATCATCAACAATACATCTTTTATCTAAATTCTGTTGCGTAGTTAACTTTTAATACCTCAGGTCCTGGCCGCCGGTCCCTCCTTCTCTATTCCTTCAACACTACGCATTCCAGAGAGAGTGGCTCCTCTTTTTAGAGACACGCGACAGTCGCAACCTCAGCAGCAGGTACATTTTATGTGAAATGCAAATGTTTGAGATTACAGACTTGTTCATCAATATATGGTGTAAACATCCATTGTACATTTGGTTTTTCCACCATTTCACCCTATTTGAGAGGTAAAAAGGGCTTGGGAATGGAATTATTCGGCGGCTGACGAGCAGTTCCAGGGCATTCGATCTATTTTTCACCATCTCAAACACTCGTTCAGGTTGCCCCAGCTGCACCACAGCGGCCGTATTACAACTACAATGCGCCAAGGCAAGTATTCTTTGAATATTTGAAATATATGGTACCTGACACGAGAAGAAGAACGATGGTTTCGAAATCCTAAGGCTATATTTCATTCGTGAAACATACATAGAATGTGCTTATTTTTGAGTCACTCCTTCTTCAGGGCCTACGCCTCTGTCCAACAGTCCTTCTACATCCCAGTTCCTGTGTATTATCCCTCCCCATACTTCAACTACCGTGGGAAGAGGGAGGCTGTCCCTGTGCCCAGGTCACCCTCCATTCGATCCAAGAGAAATGCCACAAGGAAGGCGAACAGGCGTGATTTTCTCTTCCATCACGACGCGAAGAACATCAATGTGGTGAAGGTGAGCATGGATATTTGCGCTATAATAGCTGTTTTGGCTCTACAATCATCATTGCATGTAGGCTAATACATTTTGTAGTATGGATTCATTGTCTATGAGGATGAGGGAAAGGAAAAATCACAATATTTATATGCACCCTCATTTATGGGACACGCGAAACATATCTGAAAAGAGTGAAAAGAGTGTTCTTCATCAGTTGATCAATCTTTACTCTTCTGCAGGCTATTGAATCCCCTCTCGGTCTGCACGTCTTGGCATCGACCGTGGATATTCTGCAAGATTTCTACAAGACTGCTCCCCTAGAAGATGCTGCTAAGACGGGAGCTGTTCCATCGAGTACTCAGTCAACTGCTGATACAACTGCTCCATCGGCGGCGTCCTCGACTGCTTCCATTACTTCTGCTTCTTCTACTGTTTCATCTTCGACGGTTGACCTTTCTACTTCTGCTCAGACATCATCTACAACCGCATCTGCGGGTTCTCAAGCTTCAAACGCGACTTTGCCGACTTCCATTGTAGCCGCTGAAACGACTACTGCTGCAGCTAAGGCCACCGAACCATCTACTAGTTCCGCTTCCTCTACGGCAACCATAAACAAGGAACAAACCTCTTCTGTGAACATCGAATCTGCTGCTGTATCCTCCAGCACCATAGTAATTGATGAGAAGTTGGCCTCTGCTACTCCTGCAAGCTCATCAGCAGCGACAGAGGCTACGAAGGTCGAAAACGAGAAAGAAACTACTACCACATCCTCGAATTCTACATCAGAATCTGAGAAAGAAGATGAAGAGGAACCGAAGTCGCGGGGCAAACACGACTTCCTCTTCCGACACGAGACCAGTGCGTTCAATGTGAAGAAGGTATGAAAGTGTTATTTGGTAAAAAAATTTAAAAGAACTTCATTTACTATTCGAAGGCGCACAGTGTAGAAGAAATGCAATTGATAAAGCTCATATAAAAGCAAAGATCGAATAGTCTGCCGTGAAATCAGAATCCAAGAGATCGAAAATGCGTTGCAGGTTACCGGCAACATCTTTACTCCTCATGAAATCGCCGTCTCCCTGCCGAAGTCGCCATCCTTGAGACAGGTTTATTTGTTTTGTTTTGTATTGAGCAAGGTATGTCAACATCATCAACTTTGAACGGCTAAAATCAGGTTTATTTACTACATGAAACATTTGTCATACAGTAAATATCCTTTTCAGTCCTTGATTATATCATTGCAACTATCGACCCTTTAATATCTTGTTTTACTATTCAGGCCTCTTTCGAGCCCCATTCCCGAACCAAGAGGGTCAAGAGACAGACTGGCTACGGGTTTGTTGACGCTGTTGCTGAACTGCGCGCAATAGAGAGAATGAAGAGGAGGAGAAATGCGCCCGTTGAGGTATTTGAATTGACGAGTTTCATAGATATAGTACGTGTGGCATGTATACATTCAGATAGCCGATAATGCCGATGATCAGAAGGAGTATTCAGCCGTCGATGAGAGTCTTAAGGTGAACAAACCACGTTTTGGACATTCGTGAGATAACAGAGAACTATGACCTTGGCCACTCTACAGTATATGACTAAGTAGATTCATACGATTGCGACGTGCTCGCGAAGCTCTGGTAGCTGAGGTCCCGATTCTCACTCGGGTCGAATACCCCAACGATACTAATTGAGGTCGCAATAGGATGAATTTCTTATGTACAAAGAGTCGAATAAATGAGATGTTTTGAATGACTCAATTTATTCCAGGCACTCGATCTTCTCGCCATTGAGCATGAACTTGCAATGGCTGAAAGGAGAACAGTGAGTCGTTCCCTTCACGATAAAAACCTGATATCGATTGGCATCCGCACGGGGTCGTCGGGTCAACAAAAATAGCTGAACTCATACAATTCAGTTGGACAACGAAGACGAGGACGTGGTGGAAGTCGATCAGGATGAAGAAGAAAATACAAAGGATTCTGAGCATAAATCAGCCGAGGTAGTTGGACATATGAAACTCCATTATTAAGGCTTTGGATACCATCAGTATATCTAAGAATGTACGATTTAGAACCATGAAACCTCCACGAACAGTGCGGAAGAGATGAAATCACTGGAGAAACACGTCAATGTCGACCACGACGAAATGGCATCGCAGAAGGAAAGTGGAGAGAAGAGACAAGTGAGAATTACATATCTCGTTTACCATGAAAACTATTAAAAACTTGTAATGGCAATTTTGTGAATGATATCTACGTCAGATTCAGCGAAAACTATAGAAATATAACGATAAATGCAACTCTTGAAACATAAATTTTTTACCGGAGCGAAATCTTTATATTTCAAATCGTGGCATCTAGCCAAGGAGATGATGCGTTGGCGCGATAATTAATAATACTGTCTCAGCTGAAGGAAGGCGAGCGACCCAAGATCTTCTCACAAGGACGAACGCTGAGAGTGAAGCAGGATGAGGATCCTAGTGTGAGTTGTTTTGGACGATATTAACGGAAACGGTAGTCAATGACTTTCATCTCATTATGAACAATCAATAATGCGACTTCCGGAACTCAAAAAGCTGCCTTGCTGAATTAGCATTCTGAATTCGTGACTGATTGGTTCATATGGCCAGTATGACGTACGAAAATATTCCATGATCTTAGTTTATTTTACTAAGCTTATAAAATGTCACATTTAGGAAATCGCTGACTACGACTACGACGCAAACATCGCTGACTCGTTTGCCTTTCCCGCGAGCGATGAGGAACTGGAGAAGATTGCATATCTCAGGTATTTCATCATTATTTCATCATCCAGAGAATTCGAAATCATGAGAATTCGTAATAGAGAAAAATGACATCTTCCAGAAGCAGGAAACCGGCCACGACACCTCGACCGCAGCCTAGAACGAGAAAGCACAGAAGGAGACTGACAACGGAGGAAATTGATGAGGTTAGCACAGTCTTTCTATTTCACTTCCGAAAGTTTTCGTCCACCTATGAAATTGGGATAATTACACTGATATGGAAACAATTATTGGGAGCGCGAGGCTCAATCAATGCGCCCTTGCATCTTTTATGCAAATATGATATCCCTGTTTTTAGGCCATCCCCTTCCCCACTCTTGTTCATCGTCGAACCACCATGGCCATGCCTTCATCAACAACAACGACTACTACTACTACTGAGAAGCCAACAACGACTTCTGAACCTACAAGACGAACACGTCGACCGGCCACACTCATTCCAAACTTCAGACCGAAAGAAGTCAGTTTTTCTAGGCGAAACCCAAAATTTCGAATATGTTTCTCCGTTATCATTTATTTGCAAGATTAGAGACTTTGTAGTAATATCTTCGAATTTAGAAATGAAGAGATTTTCTTGCAGAGAACACTTTCGTACATCTTTATAAAGAAGATGAGACGTTTAGATGGTTGCACCACACCAACGAAACTGACTTTTATGCAATGACTGATAATCTCAAATAGGTTCCAAGTGTCAAAAATATTAAAAATTTTCAGGCCAACGAGTTCCCAGACACCCTTGCTGCCCTTCCGGATATCACAGCATTCGATCAAGACGACAATGAAGTATCTACAGCGAAGCCACGCAGCCGACCTGCCAAGGTTCTACCAAGGAAAACGGTAGCAGATAGATTATTTTATCACAATATTAGTTTTAATGTTTTATAAAAAATCTTATAGAGAAGACAAAATGGATTAACGATAGATTATTTAGCAGAATCTAATCCCGCTTCATGTGTTTGAAGAATCATCCGAATACGAAACAACGACCCAATTTGTTCCCACAACGAAGCTGCGACGAGTGTTGCCTAAGAAGGTGACCATAGAATTTGTTTTACAATCTGCTTGTCCACCATCAGTATTATTGACTAAATTTGCCCTCGAAAGCCTCAAGGAATCGGTATAGCAAAATCCATTGTCACAATAATATCAACAAGGGTTCAAAATCTTCGGAAAAGATTGAGCGAGCGAATGCTCCTCAGTACAAATGAATTGAGATTAGCTGAATGGCAAAAACCCCAATGTCCACTGAAACAATCAGCAAGTGTTATTTCGCCATCGCAGCTCAAATTTCCATGGATTAGTAGTCGTCACCCCCAAAAACCTTTTACAGACCTCAACCAGCTCCCCTATTGAAGACCTTGAACCCATTGGAGTGTCCACTTCGTCAGGATTCGCCCTGCCTGGAGTCCCAGGAGTCAATCGATTCTTCTATGATAAAGGCCTCAAGGATGTCAGGTTGGATATTGGCATTGCCCTTATTTATTGTTTTATGTACAATCTCACCGGTTGAAAATGGAGGAAAATTCTGAAATGAATACGATAAACCACACAATTTCATTGGCGTCACTGACTCGTAAGAGGTTAGATAAATTCCTGCGTTGGAGGGTGAACCTTTCACCGTTTGACAGTCCTTTGAATTTTTTAAAATCACCAACCTCCAACTCGAATCTGTAACTTGGCACCTTCCATGCGAGTCTAAGGAAACTCCTTTGCCTATTGACCTATTGATATCAGTCTTCGTATTATCCTTTTATGATTGGAGAATAGCCATTCTTCAGAGTGACTCGTCTGCCTCCCACCGCTCCTCCAACTCATCTGCCGGCCACAACTACTGTTAAGGAAATAGAAGAGACCACCACCGAGACACAGGTTTGCGCAAGGATATGAAAAACAAAAATAGGTAGATGATCGTGATATTCTTCGCATTTTTGTAATTCTGATCGCTTTCAGAATAAGCATGTTTCTATGACGAAACATGCTCCGAAAATATTTTGGTAAACGAAAATTCACCTTAGCGGGTAAAAGTTTCCAGAGACACTTGAATGAATTTGTTCAACCCCATAGAATTTTACTAAAAACAACCTGACATACCATTCATACATTTGTCGAACACTGGAATGAAAATACACATCCAGGACGTTCCCCTGGAATCGCTGACCATCGATGAACTCTCCACTCTTCCAAGGGAACAACTTCTGGATAAACTGCGTGCACTCACTGACCAATTGGAACAGAGAGTGGATAAGGATGAAGTGTGTGTTTGGGTAGTCGGTAGGGGTCGAATTTCGGAAAAAGTTTTGTGTCTCCGCTCATCGACGACTCATTCTTTCTTGTTAATCATAGACGACAGGTCGGAATGAGAGAACAGACAGTTATTGCGCATTTTATTACCGAAAACATGATCCCTAGAAGACAGTCTCCTGATTTTGATATAGTTTTGTTATTTAATGGGAGCAACCTCCGGTTCATTGCTAAATTGTGATTTCATTATTATTTAACCCCTCGTTGAAACATAACCGTGCACATATTTTAGGAACGCGACGGTGATGTAACGACTCTATTGACGAGGGCTCCAACGACTACTGCAGCGGTAAGTTGTTTATGCCTCATGTCGCGGACCGCAGCGCGTTGGATAGAAGCGTCGCGGTAATGTCTTTGGATGATGAAATGCTGAAGAAATACATTTCAGCCTTCCACAACGACCACAACAACAGTCCCTCCTCCTCCACCTCTCGATGAAGACTTCGTGGACGCCGGTGATGAGGAATTGGTGGAGATGGTACAGAAGAGATTCCGACAGGTATACCCGTTGAGCACAATGAACTCCGCTATCATAAATCAAATGTAAAAAATATCTGCATTTTGGTTAGGTTTCACTATTGCTATATTCGCAGAAAAGTTGGCAAACAATGATCGCCCTGCCATTTTGGATGCAGTGTTTGAAATAATAATCACGAGATTTATTTTTACATGCGATTAATTTGTTACAATGTGAATGCGAAAATATATATTAGCAAGCATAATTCTCAGGTCCAAGTGCAGAGTGCCTCGACTCGTGCTCCTGTGAAGAGTGGAGGAAAGACGTGGACACCGTCGTTCAACGCTGTTTCAGGTATCACATTACGTAGATTACGGTTTTACTCGCCCTTTGCTCTGTAGCTCGCGGTTTTTATATATGCTATAATAACCGTGAAGACACTTTGACAAATGAGCTGCGCAAAATCGTGGAAACCGAAGGTCGATCATATTTCATAATAACAGTTGAATGAAAAGAAGCGCGATTAATTCGTACTCCAGTATTTACTAAGCAATACTGGCACCCACATCTTTCGTGCCTGGTTAGTCAAATCCAAAGCGATATTTTTTGGATATGTTTCAAAAACTACGTAAATACTGATGCGTGGTTTATGATGCAATCGGGTTCTCCTATCACAAGAAACAAAAACAGATATTTACAATAAAAATTCATCTTGCAGGAGATCTCACAACCACATTGTCTCCTGTGAAAGAGGCAGAGGTGAGCATTTATATCTATTTTAAAAACCTCAATTCATTTCCAACCATCATCTTCCACCTTTTCTTCTAACGGTAAGGTGCATTATGGAGTAGGCGAATACAGAACAGGAAAAATGCGAATATAGAGCCATGTTTATAGTTTAATGACTAAATACTTATGTCGAATAACAGAATATTCATTGCAGGAAGATTTCGATGATTCCCTCCCGTCCTTTTCTCTGCCCAGGTTCCGTAGTGGCGGCAGGGTGAGTCTCGTGATTTCTAGACAAACAAAACAAGCCGTCTTTATAGATATCAAAAAAGGTAAATAATAAATATTTTTTAAAAATGAGAATAGACTATAAAATTGCATTACAAAAGGCGGTCAAGGGATGCCAATGGGGGGTTTACGGGTTCAATTATCTGTTGAGGGTAACCCACTGACTTCGGACCAACCTTTTTGTCCCACATCAAGCGACGGTGATATACCCTAGACACGTTTTGCGTCGCACACGAGCCGGGAGGGTACTCTCTCGCCCTTGGAAAAGTAGACTAGCAAAGAAAGAGAAGAAGAGAAAGGAAGGTTGTGCAATACTCTCAGTGGAGTGAACATTCGATCACCGTGTCGTTCTTGCAAAAGTCGACACTCTTTCATTGCGAGCAATCATGAAAATGCTACTAGTAGTATGGGTACACCGATATAATATACCAGCTTCATCTGACGATGAGTTATGTAGTGTAGGCACATGCTATCTACAACAATGCACGGTTCAAAATCGACCAAAAGATGTTTCAATCATCAATACCACCGCAATACGCATTGGCAATGTTTTAAATATAAAAATAATTATAAAACAACTATCATTGGCGGTCATGAGCTCACTTTTTAGATCGGTGACTACGAAGAATTCTCTGACAACGTGGGGGAATCGTCACAATTGAACCTTGCAAGTCTGTTGGAGAGTGACGACGGTGAGCGATAATATCGATATGCGAATGCTCTTCGAGTCCCTGACAATTGGATCACAGTAAATGTTTCAAGTGCATCATAAACAGAAGAATATTCAAGTTCAGCAATAGACGAGCTATTTATAAGTTCAATAAATATACTCGGGTTATCTGTTTATTGTTTGTATTAATTTTTGGCCACACCACCTATGTTTTCTTAGATAAAGGAAACATGCAAGCGTAAATAAAACTTGATAGGATTAATGATGCTCAGAAGATAGCTGCAAAACATATCATCGGCGTATTATGCTTTCAGAATCAACCGAGGTCATCCGTGGTAGAAAAAGAGCCGTATCTCCTCAACCTCAGCGAAGGCACAGAAAGAAGTCGATAAAGACGAAGGGAGACACCCATCAGAAACCTGATGGTATACCAATAATTAAAGAAGGAGTAAAGGGAGATTGCACTTTCGGGTCTCGTCTCTCGAATTCCCTTACTCTCTCATTGTCAGAGTAGACAGCTCTAACGATGAGAAAGTGGGGAAATGGAGAGATGAGACCCGAAAGTGCAATCTCTCTTTACTCCTTCTTTAAGCTATTTTTTTATGATTATTTATACACTATGTATCAATTTTGAAGATGACGTTGAAGAATCACTAACAACTGTAAATCACTAGATTTCTAGCACGCAAAGGCCAACGTCAGTTTCAGGAACCTCCTCTGAAGGCTGCCCTGCTGCCATTTCTTGTTCCATCGCCGACACTGGACTGCCTATCGTTAGTCTCTTTCATACTTGCATTTCCATATTATCTTGTACTTGTCATCAATACAAACAGATTAACACTAATTCATAACAGTTACAAAGGCAGTGAAATGGATCTTTTCTTTCTTTTCATGTCTAAGAAATACAAAATCTGCAGGACGATCTCGAACTGATCAAGCAGTTGCGCGCTGTAAACGAGAAGAATCCAACTTCCATTGATGGAAAATTCTCACTATTCGCAACTAACAAGAAGAGCTACTTTGTACTTCCCGATGGAAAGGTGAAAACATCAACCAAATATGAGACAATTTTCCATTAAAGGATTCTGAAATAATTACAAAAAATCTATTTAATACATTTCTTAGAACAAAAACGCAGTCAAGGAATGTCAGTGGGTGGGTTTTCAAGTAACAGTTGAGGGTAACCCACTGACTCGGACCAGCCTTGCGATCCTTTTTACCACCGCGTTCATATACCCTAGACGAGTTTTGCTTCGCACATGAGCCGGACGATTGCTCTCTCGCCCCTTGAAACTGGGAAGGCGAAGAGAGAAATTATTGCGCAATCGCGTTCAAGGGTTTACTCATTCGGCAACAAACTTAGGAGTGAGCTTAGAAGAAAGGAGAGATCTCTCAAATGTCTTCTATGTTCTAGAGTATGCAATTGCAGGGATTGTAGAAGTATTCTTTAAAACAAGTATGTGGAACTTTCTTAGATTTTGGATGGCATCCGAAACAGTGTTGGCAGAATGAATCCCAAAGTGCATTCCATATCTCAATGCTCTCTTTTGGGCGGTCGTGTCTATGAGATAGAAACGACCGGGTGAATGAGAACGCAGAGAGATGGAATTAATTTTGTCATTCATTCTGCCAAGACTATTCCGAAGCCATCCGTTCACCAAGGGTTCAAAAACGGTAAATTTGTCGTCATTCTTCTCCATCATGGAGTGGGACAATCGCGCTCCAGAGAAGAATGACGACATATATATCGTTTTAGAACCTCTACCGCTGACCCCATTGTCAAGGGGACAAGACCACCGTTCGCATGAAAGACATTCACTATTATTTATCACGTGTTCTGTGAGATAGTTGACATGGGTCTGGTACCGGAAAAGTCAGAATTTTTGTAAAAATACTATAAAATAATCTTATATTATACTAAGTAAAAGTAAAATTTTCAGGGCATCAGACGGTCTTTATATACCGTATTTCTCGAGATATTGATCTTTGAGATTTTTATTGGGTGAATTTACTCAAAAAATCATAACTCCTTTCAATCTAAACCTTATGAGCCCAATTTTCTCCACAACATGGAAGGTTCATACGCCATCAAAACGAGCACCTAACCTGGTCATAGCCTTCCTTT
>JACMIF010002274.1:0-18739 GCA_014805445.1 Diplogasteroides magnus | reverse complement strand
CCAATATCGATAGAGGATACAATCACCATATGTGGTGGACACTTCAAAAAATTATACCCCATGCCGATCCTTGATCAAAATTTTTTCGCACCATGATACAATCACCATATGACCCTATACATGGTGGTTTTGACCATGAACCCGGGTTCATGGTCAAATATTCAGAAAAAAATTTTTTTGCAAAAACATTTCTATAGGACACGATAATGGAGCTATATTTATGTGGTGTTGGCTATGGCATTTCCCAGCCTTTGACCATAAATGATCAACTTTTGGTAGATCAGCTATAGTCGGCGTAAAAGTGTCCGACATCAATGGGCGGCCCCAAAAAAGGGGTTCCTCGGAAAAGATATTTTTGTTGTGTGAAGAGCTGGGCTCATGAAATTGTCAGGGTAGTTGCCCGACAACCTCAACATAATTATCGGCTACTTAGACAGTCATTTTTCCTTTGCGCCTGTGCAGAGCGGTCGAAAAGAGTGCAAAAAATGCAAAAATGGGGTCATTTTTGCGGATTTTTCCTGCAATGCGGAAGCGACCAAAATTCAAGTTCAAGCTGATTTTAAGTCCTCCTGAGGTGGAAAAAAATTCAATAAAAATTTCAGATTTTTTGGACCCCTCACAGCAAAATGGCAATGTTTTGAAAATCTATATGAGATTCTCCGAATTATGGGGAAGCGGCCAATCGTGGTACAGGGTCGTCAAATTCTGGAAATATCAGTCATATGGTCTAGTATATACATGAAAAATTTCAGGGTTTTTCGAAAACTTTGAGCTGAGATATTAGAGAAAATGTAATTCTTTACTGACTTATTTCTGATAGTGTACCTTGGCCCTTCCGATCACACTATCTAACACTTTCTTCCTCATTGTCACATCGACAGATGAAGTTTTCTTTCTGAATTTATTACATTTTGATCAATCTTCCACTTCCAGGACTTTCCAACTTCTCTTGGTCTGTGTACAATGTTAAAGCAGATTCCAGGACAATTGATGACTGTGTAGTTTTGCCAATTCCGGTAAGGTCATATGAATATATTCTTTGTTATTACCGGATGCTTACTCTCGTTTCCATTGTTGCGATGATTTCTGAAATATTTCAGGTTGTTGCACTTTGGCGATATTTGGCGATACTCTGGAGAGTCGATATGACACTCAGAAAGCTTGCCTTTTCTACCGCATTTTTCGGCACGCCCAGTGTGAGTTCACGGACTGTGCATATTTCAACTACTTTGACTCCGAACACCGTGAACCTAGGTCTTTCTTTCAGATTGTGTACGTTTTCATCATAGTTTTCCTTGGTGTCGTTAGGCCCAATGATACTTGCTCGCAAATTAACTTCACGCCCGGTATTCTAGGATCACAGGTAAAATACTCTTCGACAACAAGTGTCCCGTGATTGCACAAAAACGATAATAAATTGCGCGCAGGATTAGTAGCAGCATTTCAGCTCTACATAATTTATCTCCTGGTGCTCAATATTTCTGGAGGTGCTTTCAACATTCGAGCATTGGCGTTCCTACTAAAGCATCAAGCAAAGCAAGGCATGCTCGAATTCATACCAACTGTAAATATCTTCTTCTCTCACTGTTCTTTAAGTCAGTCAAGGATATAAGGCGTTCACGAAAGAGGTCTCAGTGACTACCAGTCTCATCGTCCAATCAGTTATTCCTATAATTACCATAGGAGGAGGGGTAGTACTAACCTTCATGTTTGTATCAGGTATTGCTTTTCGTATATCGATACATGCACATAAGTTACATGAATGTAAGTGTGATGGTAATGACATCCAGGTATCGTTGTACCCAGACAAGTTCAATCATTTCTCGACTTCACCACATGTGCGGGAGTAAGAGCAAAATGCATATGAGATGGTGTGATTGATGTTATAAGGTTGGGGCAAATGTAATCGTTTCTGTATGCTTTATTCAAGTATTCCGACAGGTATGTCAATTCATACTTACAATACTTGTTAGAGGACGTTTCCCGCGATTCAATCAATGTCTTCTTCACATTGATAAAATAATGATATTTATGGTACTTGAAACTTAGCATTAGCCAACTTCATTGTAAAAATGTCACTCGGGTTTTTAAATTCCAAAAAAATTCTGTGTCTTTATAAACAGTGGTAATGAGTTGTTTGATGTTGTAATGGAACTCACTTACCTGATTAAGATGGCGATGGATCTTCTTTTCCGAACGAATCGTTCACTCCAAATGGATCAGAGTCCAGCTGGAACAGGATTTTCGTTCAGGAAATGTGCAGCATACGTCGGCTTCGTGATGATTATTCAGGGCTTACCGTATTTACTAAAATAAAGCATCTATCATGGAATTCAAGACAACTAAAGTATCGCTTAGAAATGCATACTCTAAACGTAATGGACAGAAGGGATTTCAACAAAGTCAACACTTTTCAGTAATCAAGCATAATATATTATGTATAGACAAGATGTGTCAATCGCTAATCAAATCATATGCACAGAATTCCCCTGGGTTCTTCTGACATCCATTTTTTTCGGAAAGTGATCACAGGAGGGTTTCAAAAACAATAGTATTGGGCTCAAAATACCACCAACAATTTTGCGGTCATTTGAATATTTCCCCAATACTGTTGGTGCGACACTCATCAATATTGGAAGAGCCATGGCATCGATGCATTAATTTCTCCTCTATTTTAGTTAGATTTTCCTGTGCGGCACTCTTCTCACAAGGATAGCAAGATGACGAGGAGGTGTTGGAAGAGAGGCAGTTTCAAGTTGATGGAAGAATTTTGACAGTAAAGCACAATGGGAATGATAAAAACATCATTCTGAAGATGATATGGGATGGATGCAGATACAGTGTTGTATTGTTTGTGTTAGAGCTGCTCGTACAATCATTCGATCTTCTCTGCTGAAAGACTATCTGACATTGGTTGTTTCGTTACCATCGAGCTAACGAAATCGTTCGTGCAGACAGTGCGGCGCATATCGACATTGAGATAAATCACATCTCGATCAGAATATTGATTTCCCCGCGGTGAAGCGTCTAAGAGGCACAGCTATTCAAGTGCCCGAGTCATCATCCATTAACCAGTTCAAGTCAGTTTGCAGGTGAAGTTGTACATTCAGGTAGCCACTGCGTCTAACAAAGAAGAACTCTGCCCCAGTGTCATGCGAAGAATTGAGACATTGTGTGCGTACGAGTGGAGAGTGGCGGAGAATAGAACAGGGAATAATTATAGTTCTATATTTCTATTAAAAAAAACTTGATGAAACACGATGCATCAGACAACAAGATCGAGATCGGAAGATCCGGGACAAAATGTTTCTTGTTTTTGTGAATGATCAGTAGACCGTGCCGCCAACGCCTCTGTAGTTATGCAGTTTTAGCAGCGGGGAGGAATGGGGGAAGGGAATAAGAATGCCCTCCCACGCCCAAAATGAATGTTTTTCTAGTCCGATGACGCTGGCAAAATGCACTCGAGCGAGTGCGTCTTACACTATTTGTTGATTCAAGCCAAGTGGAATCGATGTTTGTTAAACAAATTCTTGCTCACAAATCTCAGCATTTGATTTCACATGCACATATACCACAGATAGCTTGCTGTTATAGAGCCCCTTGTGCGCTTATTGTTAGAGATCACTTCACTGTTTTCGCCTAAATCGACAGAAAAATACTTGCGTTAGCTGATCCGTATTATAGGAAGAGTTGGGAAGTATGCAACGATGCCAGTGAAAAAGGATGATAATTTTTGTTGTGTTTTCGTCACCAGCGACCGAGTTTTGTTAAATGCTACGAAGTTCGCTGGCG
Organism: Diplogasteroides magnus; assembly: GCA_014805445.1. Classification (NCBI taxonomy): domain Eukaryota; kingdom Metazoa; phylum Nematoda; class Chromadorea; order Rhabditida; family Diplogasteroididae; genus Diplogasteroides; species Diplogasteroides magnus. The sequence goes on along the minus strand of JACMIF010002274.1, from coordinate 14,947 downwards.
TTGTCTGTATTCTAATGGTAAAGACCTCGAAATGAATATCAAAGTGCTTTCTCTTTCGTTATTTCATTGTCAGCGGTTGTCTGAACACTGTGGACAACAGCTCGCACTGAATTATGGAAAGAGAAAGCGCCGTGATATTTGGTTGATATTCATTTCGAGGTTTCTACTATATTCCCTATAGTAAATGTAAGAACTTTCACTTCTGGTCCACTAGTACCGCTATGCAGCTGGAACCACTGCTGAACAAACCCTATCACATGTACAATCGACCTTCGCACACAGTTACATTAGTCCACTTCGGTGCTGCCAAACCATTGTTCGTTCATCGAGCAGAGAAACAGGAACGAAAGAAGTACTGAAGCATCCGAACATTCTCACTCCATTCCTCGCATTCTTCTGGGAGCAAATTGATTTGTCCAGGAGATTTCATCGTTTGCATCACCTGATACACCACTGCACATGATTTTACCCGCAGTTTCGCGAATAACGAAGCTGTAAAACCTGATTTAATTCCAATCTTTCACCACCTGTCACGAAATCCATCACGTGCAAAACAAAGAGAATGACGTTGCGAAAGTCATTGCAAAGAAACTTGACCTGAAACATGAAATACAAATGCTCCTACACTCTATACTTCCTTTATAAAATATCTGATTTACCTGTACAGATTAATTTGTGAATAATCCAAGATTGAGATATGCGAGTCGTGAAATCTCTCTCATCAAACACTTTCTAAGCCTTTCATGTCGCGAGCATTTTCTTTTCTCGCTTACCTCGTCATTATGGATTTTGTAACCTCCCAAGCTCGTCGGAGAGGTTGTCTTATATTTGGAAAGACGACCGCACAGAAGAGACTGGGAAGGTTAGAAATACCACAATGTGTTCCCTAGTGCCGAAGAACAATCACCTTGGCGCAATATCGGAAATAGCATCACTCTTTCTTCTCCTCTTTTCAATCTCTCACGAATTCCTTTCTTCAGCGAAATAATTGGCCAAACAAGAATGTCGTTTCATACGTCGTCCATCTGTTTCTTAGTTCAACTTGTCACTGATGACATATAGACGGCCACTAAAAGAGAGACAAAGCTTGGATCGAGGCGCAGTGACACACGTGCTTTGACCAAGAACCACGGCCGTTTCCCCTAGTTCTTCCTCTCCACTTCTTCTCATACCATAACGAGAGAGCACAGCATGCGGTTAGCGTTCGCTCTTCCGCTCCTCTGCATTGTCGCCACAACCAAGGTACGTTTCTAGGTACACGTGCTTATATTGAAATTAATTCTTGTGTTTTTTTCGAATTAGACTTCCTGCTTGAGCTTGATTGAGTTGATTTAGCTCAAAAGCTCTTCATTTGATTAAAAGGGGGCGGAATTTTTTCTGCTCATTGGAGAGAGTGAGAGGACGATGAGAATGAGCTATCAACTTGCAGGTAATCGATTCACTAACGCCGACCGAGTGCTGCAACCACTGTCAATTCTCTCTCAGGTATGAAGCATCAACGTGGAAGACAAATGCGCCACTGATATTTGCGCGATAATGGTGAGGCAGACACTAGCCGTGGATTAATGGCGCATCTATCCGTTTCACTATTTTAGCGCAAACGATGCTACCATGACATTCGATTCGATCAATGAACCCTTCTGCGTTGGCTTGTCATGTATATCCGGTTCAGGATCGTGGGTGCTCACTTCACTGGCCGTGTTCCGAGCAAGCGGAGATTGGCCAAACAATTGAAGAGGGAGTGCAATAGGCACTATGAGGTACGCTCACACCCACATTTTTGGTCAAGTGAACTGTTACACAGCGAGAAACCGTCAATTGGGAGCATTTCTTTTAAGTCGCTACCATCCTTTCTATTCTTCCGATCGATGTGTATTAGCGGAAATCTTACACTGCGCACGCAAGACAAACCCTTTGTGTGCATGGGGACAGGCAGTAGTGGATTTGCAAGGAAGGAAACGAATGAGGAGCAATCCAGTTGTTGCATGTGGGAATTCTCACATCCCCAATCTCCCCTGAGCTGTTGTCTCTTATATTGATGGACAACCACTCGGAGGAGATAGGGGAGGTCCGAATACCCGCATGTGACTCTCTAGAGCAATCAAGTTGTTGCAGTACCGACGACACTGTCTGCTCACTTTCAAGGACCAGACAAATTACATCCAGGCCGAGATGGCGGGAGATGCATTCAAACCACTCAAGGTTAGACAAGCCTTGACATTTGCGCAGTGATAGTCCAGTAGAAATATGTGCTGTCATTCCATTGTTTTTGGAACAAATCTCTCTGATGCACTTGTCTTTCAACTTCCGATTGTTATTAGGTCGACCACGATTTCGCACTTTTTGCCACCACCTTTCAACAATAGAGGTTCTCTGTTCCAGTAGCGTAGACAACTGTAAATAGTTAGCAGACAAAATATGATTTCTGAATTGTTGACAGGTGGCGTTGGAACCGGTTCTAGCCAATTTTTGGATAGTCTATGAGTCATTTCAGATCTGCTTCATTCTCAAGGAGTGCAAGAGGTACTCCTCCCCACTAGTGGACGAACAACTTATAGCACTGAACGAGACCCTCGAGGGATGGGATGAGCTACCTCCCACCCCCTTTCCCGACCTCACCTCCTCCCTCGTTCCCACCTCCTCTCCCGAACCACCTCGGTTTACTCCGAGTTTTGCTGCGTTGACCTCCATTCTATTGTGACAGATAGTCAGCTGACTACCGATTGCTGTATTTACCAAGTCATGATTTGTGACAGATGTTTCAATCCACGGGTATGCACATAAAGCTTTGTTGGCAGTAGTCATAGAAGGATAAACGATTACGTGTTCGAGTGCACAGTAAGATGGTGAGATGTATTCTTGTCTACGAGATTTTTACAAATGTCCTTGCTCCATTATCCATAGTACATTGTCACAAGTGCGCTCTTTTGCAATGGTGCACCGAAAGGCAGTTACAGTGATATCATAGTGAACATCGTTTTGAGACCGATCACGTGTAAAACTATTACGATGGAGGCTCCATTGTAGTGCATCTTCTCTCTATCATGATCAAGATACAGTTGTAATGACTGTTGTAGTTGAACCACATTGACTATCCTTCTCTTGGCGATTGTCTCTGGATGTAAAGGGAGTAATGAAGACGATGCCAGTTTTGGAGAATATGGAGGAGAACCCGAAGATGACCGGCATCACAACTAATCCATGGATTGTGCTTATGCACATGACGAGAAGCATCGTGGCAGCGAACACCTGAGATTTTAATCATTGTAATTCGTGTAAACCTAAATACTTGATGCAACGAGTAAGAAAATTCACCCAATTTCGTCCTAGTCTCTCATTTTTCTCCTATTTTGTTGTTTTTCTGATCAGTTGCCATGAATTAGAATACGTTTCACACTCATCATATAAATGCTGAGTATCAATACGTTTGGATGAATATCAGTAGGTAGGCATTTAAATATCTGTTTGCCTATCACTTTTTTCACCAAATGATCAATCAATTTCGAAATATGTTCACAAAGTTCTAGAAGAAAGCTCACCCTGGCGGTATAAAGTTGGATAATATACAGCGAACTGATGCAAAGAATAGTCGATATGGAGGCCTAAATAAATGATTCGTATACGATATAATTTGTAGATGTACACCTGCATGGCTGGGAAGCCAACTCTCTTGATTGTATGTTCGAGACGATCGACAACGGATAATGTGTGATCTGAGGCCAATAATGCATTGTCACAGATGATCTATATGAGTAGGGAACGACTTTCGGACTGAATTTAGACCGTTCTGTCATTTGACCGGTCGTCTATGATGACCGAGAGATAATGACGCACCGGTACGTATGGACTAGGGTTCAACATCGGTAAAATTGTTGTCAGTCTTCTTCGCAGCGTTGTTGCCTATCAGGGGGTGTGAGAACAGCGCATCGGAGAAGAATGACGATATCATTTTTAGATTTTCAAAACCCAATCCTGTCCATAAGTCGTTCCCGATATGTGAGTATTGCTATACCAGTCTTATGGAAGTGGTAGGCAATATGGGCTGGAATGTCCACTGAGAATCCGATGCTTATCAACAGTGCAGTTAGGAATATCGAATCGAGTTCAGTTCCCATGAATGTCATGATGCCCAGAACTCCTGAAGATTAATAATCTTGTTCTTTGGAATGAAGATGAGCGTAACTGCCTAACAGTCAGATCAGACATCCCCTATAGTACACCTTCCGAAGCAAGGAAAAGTGAAATTTCACCAAGACACGTGGAGAAGATGGAGAATGTAGCCGTGCAGAGCACCAATGGCTGAGGAATGAACAGAAGAGTGACCACAAACATTGAGGCCATGCTGAATATCCTTTCGTTGTCAAAAATGACTATTCCACCCACGTTAGCAGTGCAGAGTATATTGTCTGAGGAACCATAATATCGACTACATCCAGGAAAACGGAATCATCACTGTAGATGGATACGTCGAGTGGTCGATGCATGTCGGCTATTCTTCTCCACGTCTTTAGTAGCGCGACCCTATTCGACATTTCATTCAGCTCCTCTCCGCGAAATGCCGTGGTCAAGACGAATCCCTTCAATCTGAATTATGTCGGTCATTCATCATATGAAGTTTCCTGTCCACTTGTTAGCTTCGTCGAACTGTGTGAACCCTCTCCAGTGGGCGTGTTCAGGATACGATAGAAAATTCTGGAGTTGCTCATTGCTTGAAGCTGTTCTAAATAGTCACCCTGAACAGAGCTGTGCATCCTGAATCTATACTCAGTGCCATTGTCGTCTGATGCAGCTAGCAGTTCAGGCTTATTCGCCGCCAAATCTTCAAAATCTCTGAGGAAAAACTTCGTCGAGTATGGACCAACAGATGACGGTAATGACTCGAAGTGTTGTACCTGAAACAACATTTTCTCTTCAATCCTGCAAAGTTTTGACACCATGGCCTCAATCTCCGCTCTCCTGATAGGATCCCAAATGTCTCCCGGATCCCGCACAAAGATCCAAATGACCGAATAGTGTGACGTGATGTGGTCTTGCCGGACCGCGAATATCTGAAACGTACTGAAACATAAATTACGCAGTTAATATCGCCCCTACTTTGGCGAGCGGAGATTGAGGAAGGAAGACGGCTTCGGGCCGCAGTTGTGGATTGACTCGAAGAACAGCAAGGGAGGAGAAGATGAGATATCCTCCTACCACCATCAGGAGAAGAAGGGATATGGGCCAGCGAGTTAGAAGAATGCAGTACGAGTGGATGCATCTATGAGGACACATATAATATGTAGTACCGAGCAGGTTTCATATAGTCAGAGCTGAGTTCCCCAGCATTGGACTATCCTTGCCGTTTGACTTTGTGGGATATGTTTCAATGCCACTGTAAATTTCAAGATAGAATCTCAGTGAAAAATAACCAATAAAGTTGCCAAACAGCCAACCATACTCACTTTCGCAATGCATCCGCGCTTTCCTTGCTCAGCTTTGATTGATTAGAGCTTGATCCACTAATATTCTCAGAATTCTTGTCATCCTAAATGATCTTAATTGTCTACATGTGCCTTTTTCAATGACTGTAATACCAATATTGAAGCGGTATTGAATTCTTTCTTGATTTCACTGCGTCCAGTGAGTACCATAATGCTACCATAAATGGAGAGCTGAAAATGGTAATGTATGACTTAAGAATGCTTCAAACCTGGAAGACAAATGCCATAAGTACTGTGACGGAGTTGCTTAGGGCGAATAGTTGTATTTCGGGAGGTGAATTAACGCCAGCCGCTGCGAACGCACATGCCTTTAAAACATTATCAGAGAATACTTGGTGACAGACAACTGCGTCACGGACATTTGAGTTATAATGGTGAACTGGTACATATGTGGGATCGTTCTTAGCATTCCTACGGCTCATCTGTCTATTTCACCATTTAGGCGCAATTGTCCAGTTGTACATATTTCACCCATGATTCATCAATCATGGATGAAAGACACAGCTATAATTCATAGCTCTCCTAATGGTATTCATGGGCCATGAATATCATTAGGGCAGCTTACATTCGTTATCGACGTGATTGCAATGGACGGTCCCGTCTCTGTCAACATCTCCTTCATGCGAAGTCGGAGCTCTTCGTCTTGATTCTGTGATCGGAGCTGCTTCGAGATTCTGAAGTTGGACATCAGGCGTTAGAGACTGGCATTTCGACCTTGAAGCTGTGATCTGCTGCCATCCATTGACCATCAAATAAGCATCATCGACTCCTATGGCGAGAATGAGAAGGGGAGTGACGTTCATTATTGAGCCGAACCTCAATCATCAGCGATGATGAAGAATGAAGAAATTGATCGTCGAACCTCACTCCACACCACAATATCATGCCCATGCCTGCTCCACACGCCAGGAACGGAGTGGAACTGGCCATGATCGCGAGGATAACCTAAAAATGTAAATTTCACAGGAACGTGAGATGGCTAACTTTGTTATAGCTCATCTGTCCTAGTGCCAGAGATGAAATGCAAAATGTCACTGCAGAAAAAGCAACCTGTGCAAAATCAAATAATTCATGCTATCAACTTGAATGGCACACCATGAATGCGTATCCGATTCCCAGCACGGGAAGAAACGTCATGCCCGCCCTGACAATCTCAGCCGATATGAATGACTCGGTGTAGATGTTGACTTGAAGTTCAGTCGAATTGAATTCCCTGAATGTTTGCACGTCATTGTTTAACTACATGCGATCTACTTCCAGAAATAGTTGGCTATGGACAGCTCCCATTTCTCGATTGCTTCCTTTGAAACATTCGGATCAAGCTCAGACTTGAACGGCAGAACGATCAGTTTGATGGCCCGCAGGTTGTCCGGAAGCTGTACCTGCAACTTCGTCCATGCTATCGAGAAACATCATGGAAGATCACGTTATCGTTCAGTTCTCGAGCTTCCAAGGGTGAGACTGCAGCCGTCTTTCCGTTTCGTTCAACAGCTATCTGAAAGGAGCGATTACTGGAGTTGACTACCTAGAGTGGCGGTGAAGAGTAAAGGCCGACTAATTCTTTTCCCATGATGATCGGCATTCTCATTTTCAAGAAAGCAATCAAAGTAGAAAATAACATTGCTTTGGATAACCATTTCCCTTCTCCGAAACTACAGTGTTGCCTCACTAGGGCGTCGCATTCGAGTCAAGGGCCGCCCGGTCAGGAATGAATGTGACTCAGTTATTCTGACCGGGCCGCCCAGGTACCCGCCCGAATGCGACATCTTACTCCTCACCTCTGCTCCAAAGATAGAAGAGTCAATGCCAATTCGTGCACCCATGAAGGTTGTTACGGGATAGGAGAGATCAATGGCCTTTGCTAATCGACCACTCACTTGAGTCTTCAGCTTCATCGCATTCTGAATAAACGTTATCACTAGTTGTCGTTGTTGGTTATTCCCACATATAGGATGCGAACAGGCTCGTTACTGGAGCAGAACGCCATGCACAAATTTTCATGAGCTAGAGGCCCACGGGGAGTGTCCAACTTGAAACGGGTCGAGATTGTGTCGATAACCTAAACTCTTATTATTTTCCTGAAGCTGACTAACATTGACCAACATCAACAGTATCCTTCATCCGCGGCTCAGTGAAGAGAGTACCATTGTCTCTCGCCGAAACAAATGCATAAATTGTGTTAGACGTTGAGTCATTTCCGAAGAAGTGTGAGTATATCTAAGTGGGCTCAGCTTATCAAATATTTTTGGCAACTTACACTAAACTCTCGACGAGAAGGTGCATTCACAGGGGTATAATCAGACATGCTGTTGGATAGATGTGATAGCGGAATCTTCAGGGCTCCGAAACCTTATTTCCGCGCTTTAAATGAAATAAAAATAGCAATACCTGCTATGGCTACTGATAAAAATATGAGAAACCATGGATATGTACAGAGGAGGTTCGCCCACTGTAAAAAGAATATTATTGAGTAATCATGTGAAATGTTTCACCGATCCAAAGAACCATCCTAGGAAGCGCACGAAGTAGGAGTCCTCGCAGTTTTTCCTCATTGAGTATCTCAACAAAATATTTTAGCAAGCTGTAAATGATACCAGTCCATTGTGACATAACGACCGGAATAGTGTGAAATTGAGAGGCTTATATAACTGTTCTACTCCGTATTTTGTTGCATTCTTTTTGTGCCCGTATCAATCAAATGACAGCTGTATACCGTAGAACGGCCGATTATATTCAGTGCGCACCGACCGCAACAACCAATTCTGAGAAATTCATAACTATTTCTTGCTTTTACTGATATTGAGCTCAAAAAATGCCAAAGCATATTAACCATTGCGTTTACACTTGTTTTCCTGTCTGACATCATGCGACATTGTAGATAAACATAGAAATTGCAATCATTGTTGTAGATGATGTGATGTTTTCATGATAAAGTGTATGTTGATAAAGTGTGGGACGGCCTGATCAGAAGAAACGAACTGCTACCGTGTCGGGAATTAACAACAACAGACACGCGCACTCCGAATCATATACAATTGCACCGCAAATCTCTTAAGGGACTAAACAAACGACCAACTTGTCTAGTCTTCGGAAGTTAATGAATCCTGAACAGTTCAATGACCGCTCGTTAGAGCTTCTCATTAGAGACCGTGAATCGAAGTTGCCGAGCGGTTATCTCGCTGAATATAGACAACCGTTTTAGAAAAGGAATGCACTTCGAGAACCGATGCGAGGTCTCTGCTACTCACTGAGTAGTATTTTCGCTGATGATGATGGGTTTTTCAAGTGCTTCGCAACGCCACATCATTCAAATCTGTTATAGACAAAAACTTCCGTTTTTGGATTAGATGATCCTTTCTATATTTTTTGAACGAATGTTATTTGGCATTGAATAGAAAACCACAATCATGTCGTTTGATAGTATGGTCGTAGTGCATTGTGCCCAAGCCACAGCACTAGTTGTTCTTATCATGACCGACGCTCGATTGATTGGTACCTCCGTGTCTACTCACACTGTTCTTCTCAATATCCTTATTCAGACCAAATGAAAGTACCCTACCCAGACTTTGTTGATAATCACCTCGGCAGTCTTATTTCACAGGTTTTCTCGCTTCTTTTCTATGAAAAATGATATATTTCCAGGTTGAAGATTCAGGCCGAGTTGTATTCATAACCTTGCTGTTTTCCTTGTTGACTATAGCTCCAGTGGGCTATCACATAGTATCACTGAATGTTCCTGAGAAAATAGTGCAGGTATGTTTGAGATCCATGAAATGAGAATCAAGATTTGAATATTAGTAATTTCAGCGACATGTGAACCGAAGTTTTACAATGATGTTTGGAGGTCCGCTCTCTCATGAGGGCATGTCTGTATTTTGGTTGGTTAAAATTTCATTTTCCCCTTCAGTAAATCCTTGAAGGTCAGTAACTATCGCTTCACAATCTCTCGGAGCACTGATAGGTGAACATTTTAAATTGTATACCCAAGTTTTTGAGTGCAAATATGGGCGAAAGACTGATGCACCATGGACCTTTGCGCAGTAATAGTGAAGTAGGAAGAAGCGACATCGTTTGAGCCATTATGACAGCTGAACTGTCCATTTCACCATTTGACATAAATGTCCCCGGCGCTCTTTTATTTCGCACTTTTATCAATCAAAAGTACGTCTTCCATCCAGGCTGCGCCCTCGTTGTTCCCTTATCAAAGCGACTGGGCGCGAAGCGAATACTCACAGGAGTCAACAATTGTATATTGTTAGCAGGTGACACTTTGACCACGTGACAGATCCTAATGCCGATGTTCAGGCACAATATGCTTCATAATCTCATATTTACTGGTATTCGCCCCTTTTCTAGTCTTAGGTAGGCTATTAGCAGGAGTCTTTACGGGTCAGTTGCGTTTTTCATATCGGGCTTCACATATTGGATCAGGTATCGGCTGCGCCATGTTGCCTTTGTATGTACAGGAAGTAGCGCCGAAGCAAATCAAGGTTCGGTTGTTTCCGCTTCTACAGCTACTGTAAGCCGCCTACAAACAGAGCTCGCGTCTACCTAGTGATAGTTGTTTAGAAATAACGACAACATTTTCATCTCTGCGCATGCATATGTGACCTATTCTCTCTCATCAGTAAAATGAGAGGGCACAGAATCCTGTTGCACATATTTTCCCAAATTTGATCCCAAATAATCACGACTTTAAGGGTTCCCTCTCGTGTTTTATGCACATCGCTGTCTGTTTGGGTTCAGCAGCTTCAGCAGTGATCTCACTGCCATACATGCTAGGAGGCGAGGAAACATGGTGGATTCACCTCTCTCTGCCAGCTCTTTTCGGTTGAGTGTTGAGCGTTTTCTCGTTAGTTCATGGTGTTTAATTCTAGCCATAGCCCAACTGGTCGCGGGTGGAATTGTTCCCGACACGCCGAACCACCTCATTCAGAACGGGCAATTCAGAAAGGCTCTTGAATCCATAGAGTGAGCTGATTCTGCATTAGCTCCATCAGGAAGGTTTCAGGTTCTACTACGGAATCTCTCCAGCTGACGAAGATGAGGCAATTAGGCAGTACTGGGACCGTGTGCCTCCGGTAAGTCTTGTTCTGATTATGATTGGCAGTATGACTACTTGAACGGATATGTTTCACAGAGGATTTATAACACGTTCTCTGTAAGACCGGAGGTGGGGGTGGCACAGAACGAAAAAATTTCCGAGTTCTGAAACTTTCAGGGTAGCATCCCGAGAGGTGGGATACACTTCAGCCGCGATTTCATGATTTTGGTCAAAGATCAAAGATCAAAATTTTAAACGGTAGATTTAACCCATATGTGGCATAATCATTCGAAAGAGAATCAAAAGTTATGTTTTCACCTAGTTTTCGTCCAGATTGGACGACCTATATGGCCAGGACATCCATAAAACTGAGTTGTAGCGCGCTTCTCCTCAAATATCTCGAGTAAATGGAAAAATACTATCGCCGTTTCTTGATATGTTACGCCCCTGGGCTTAATCTACAACCCCGATAAGTTAAAACCCAAAAAATCGGGAGCCATCATTAAGTTGTTTAGCAAATAGTTCCCACTCGAGGGGTATCTTGAGGGCGCTGGATCTAATCCTGCCGAAAACAAACGTCTTTTGCACAATTTTTTCGAAACATTCAGAAAAAGTGTTACTAAGAAAAAAAAGTTACTTATTTTGACCCCCTCTATCGATTCCAGTTGAGAAAACATGGTGTCATCGGTCATCACTTCATTCTCGGACTTCGTCACTTTTTGACATAGCCGAAATTTGGTTGTTTTCCGGTGATTTTTCATGTCAAAAAGAACAAGTCCAGAAATGAAGTGATGACCGATGACACCATGTTTTATCAACTGGAATCGATAGAGGGGGTCAAAATAAGCTACTATTATTTGTAACACTTTTTCTGAATCTTTCGAAATAATTGTGCAAAAGACGTTTGTTTTCGGCAGGATTCGAACCAGCGCCCTCAAGATACCCCTCGAGTGGGAACAATTTGCTAAATAAGTTAATGATGGCTCCCGATTTTTTGGGTTTTAACTTATCAGGGTTGTAGATTAGGCCCAGAGGCGTAACATATCAAGAAATGGCGATAGTCCTTTAGCATTTACTCGAGATATTTGAGGAGAAGCGCGCATCAACTCAGTTTTATCGACGTCCTGGCCATATAGGTTGTACAATCTGGACGAAAACTTGGTTTTAAACATAACTTTTGATTCTCTTTCGAATGATTATGTCACATATGGGTTAAATTTAACGTTAAAATTTTGATCTTTGACCAAAAATTATGAAATCGCGGCTAAAGTGTATCCCACCCCTGGGGATGAACCCTGATCGTTTCAAACCTGGGAAAAATATTTGAAGTTCTGTGCCACCCCCTAACGAGTCTCATCCGTTCTTACAGAGAACTTGTTTTATCTTCAGAAATATAGTACCCTTGAAGAACAACCCATAACATAGTCAAACTGCTAGCCATAACTCGAACCTCGTTTAGATGGCAAGTCAAATGTCCCTTGGTGAGGCATTCTGTGACAGAAAGATCAGGTAAAATGTTTTGATTGACAATAGGGAAACTGAGTTCAGATGGGGCATTATCATCGGAATGGTCGTCTCGGCCACACAGATTTTCTCCGGGAGCATGGCTACTATTTCTTATTCCACAAGGTGCCTTTATTTAAAGATAACCATGATTACAAATTAGAATTTCCAATGATTTCACCCTCATCATTCAGCATGTTCAAATCTGTTTCATTCATCGATGCGTTCATTCCATATCTTCCAGCACTCGGTTCCATAGTGTCTGTACTACTAACACTGCCCGCATTACAACTAGTAAGTCAAGCAGATTGGGATTGTGAACGGGGTTGTTTATTTCAGGTGGAAACCTCCGGGAGACGACCTCTTCTTCTGAAGACCTTAGTCGTCTGCTTGGTGGCAGACATAATGTTCCTCGTGTTTTCGCTCCTTTCTGTGAACCCAGGTTTACCCTCTGCTGCTTTTACTACTTTCACGTTTTCTTCATATAGAAGACCAATGGTGGGCATCCTGGCTGTTCGGTCTTTCCTTCTTGATCTACGGTGTGGGATACAACCTCGGGACAGGTGACGCATGTCTGAAATCCGAAAACATTATGAAGCGCTTCAGGCCCAGTCGCTTACTTCATACCATCCGAGCTGGTGCCCGTGGAGGCGGCTAGTGCTTCGTTAGGTAATCGAGCACAGCCTGTTTTCACTTTTTTTATTTTTTATTTTATTTTATTTTTTTTTCTAATTTTTTTTGTTGCTGAGACTTCACTAATTGGTATATCGATTTTTCTAGAGTAATTGTTGTTTTAGGCGCCGCGGTGGCAGTGAACTGGATCTGTACCATGATCACAACTCTCGTGTATTACCCACTACAACAAAATTTTGGAGGATGGAGCTACCTCCTGTTTATTCTTCCGAGGTCAGCTGATCCTTATTCACCCTTGTTTTCATCAGATGTGCCGTCCAGTGGAGAGTAGATTTAGAGCCAACTTTCCCTTTCAGCACCATCTTCCTGCTCTTCTTGTGGCGTTTCTTGCCCGAAACGAGGTTCTACTACAATAACGGAGACTCGGAAGAGAACGGTAGACTCAGGTTTGTCTTTGTTAATTGAAAATAATGGAAAATTGCCTGTTTTCAGGTCAATAACCGAACTTGACACACTACTGCAGTATGGAACATTTCCAAGTGCGCTCGAACGCACAGCTAGTACGGAGAGGCTTTAGATTAGATAAAATGTGAATTTACGGGTATCATTGTTGTTTCAATGAAGATAAACTGTGTTAAATGCGTGATTCATCGCAAATCGTTTGCGCAACCCCGTTGCCAGTGTGTTTCAATTCCTGCTAAATGAGACGAAAAGGAAAGGAAGAGTCGCGATGAAGAGAGGAAAGGGGCAGTTGAGGGAGGGCAAAGCCATATGAACAAGAGGGACAGTGAGTATCCTGTCTCAGCCAAGGAACTCATTTATGACGGGATGGGTGCTCCCTTATTGTTTCTGCGTTACGTCTAGCGGTTTTGCAACTCGATGCTAAATTTTTTTATTCAATTCGTTATCCTTACTTTGTTCCTACGGGTTATGTATATACACGAAAATATGAAACAGTTCACTTCTATACATTCAGTTCCTTCACAACCCATAATTGTTGCTGAATGATTTTTAGATGCTCCGATTATTATCCACGATCCTAATATTGCTGTACTACGCGCAGCAAGCAGAGAGTTGTCTTCCACAGTTCCAAAAAGAGCTGCGCTATCTCGATCTGTACATGGGTATCAAACCGGACAATGACGGAGAAATTCCAATCAAAGGTGGGTTTTTGAAGAATAAACATTAAAATTTCCTTAGACTCGAGTAAAATGACACGTTGTCAGTGGAATCGTGTTTGATTGAGTAATTTCTCATGTAGGCAACTCATGGGCAGTTTCGTTTAAGAAGAAACAATGGCGAATATTTCTTCCGCGTCGTAAATCAGCCTAGTTGTGCCCTTTTGCTCACTTGCTCAATCCCAAAAGCCACTCTCTCCCACTCAATCGCCACTGTTTTTCTTCCCTCTGATATCAATCCTAATGCGAAGCGACGAGGGGACAATTTCTATTGCTTGCACATTGCTTGATCATTGGATAAAAAATATAAATTGATTGCAGATTCCTCAAAATTCATCCAGTACGTATCTACATCGACCGAGCTGAACTGCCAGTTTGATAGGTCATTAGTTTGAACTATTGTAATCTATGGTATTTGCAAACAGAAAGTAATTTTACATTAATCTCTTACTAATGAAGTCGATTCTACCTTAGGTGCATGATTTATTTGCAGAGATTGCCTATGGGCAAACCTGGACACTGATGGGGTCTTGGACACTTCCAACTTCTGGTACTTTCACAAGACCGACAAGAAGAGGTTCCCCCAACAGATTCAGCCGGGAAGAGCCAAGCATCCTATTGGTCTGTGTTTTAGCTTATAGGGAGCAGGCGAACGGAATACAATGCAAAGGGAACAAAAATGCTTCAGGAACCCATTTCATCATCGCTGGTAATACCACAGTTCAACCTCAATCGGCTGTTCTCCTCTCGGCACCGGTTCCGTGCCAAAAGGGACAGGGATTCCTGACATTCAAGTCAGTTAAATTTATTTACTCTGCTGGATACTACTGTGTAATAGGACTGACAGTTGGTATACGAGATTGGTTGTGTTTCATGGAATCTATAACTTTCCAGATATACAGTCCAGCCCAATCCCCCAAGCAAACGGGGATCCCGGGGACTCCCGGGGAGTCCCCTGACATCCCCCAGCATTTTTCTAGCTGGAATGGAATAACAGTAGGTTTTTGTAGTATTCATTATTTTCGTTGTTGGCACACGCATCTTTTGATATATTCAATTTACCACGAAAAGCTCTTTTTGCAAAGTTATTTGGCATTGAAGTTTTGGAA
>JACMIF010002273.1:0-18741 GCA_014805445.1 Diplogasteroides magnus | reverse complement strand
AATGTAAATCGCCCTCACCTTTCTTTACGATGACCAAATAGTCACAGTGTTTTTATATATACTGCATACTAGGGTGTCGCTTGCGAGGAATTTATTGCATTCGTCATGTTTCTACTCTCAGCGGTACGGTTGGCTATAAAATGCAGAGACAACCGCACCTCTGAGAGTAGAGGCACGATGAATGCATTAAATTCCTCGCAAGCGACACCCTACTAGATACATTATGTAGGCTATATGTGATAATGTGGATCGTCAAACGGCTTTTAAACATAAATAATATGCATTTGAGGCGCAATTGCGCGTGGAATCTTTCGATGTACACAGGTGCTGTCACTCTGTAAAGATTTACGAATGACTGGTTGGAGACAAACTTATCGCTGAGTGAGTATCACATGTATTATAAATTTTATTGCGAATAGCGCGATGGAGAATTCAAACTTCTGTAATCTAGCCAGAGCGAGTAGTCATGAAGTTGATAAACAACCAGTAGATTAGATTAGGAAGTTGTATCTAATCGTAAGAATATATATTATTGATTCAAAAAATAATATTTTGAACTGTTCAAATTTGCAGCATCTCCGGGCATGTTAAGAAAGACACGACATTCACTGCATCTGGAACAGCAATGAGAATCGTTTGGAATGCCACGGCTCCAGGAAAAATAGAGGGATTCCACTTCATCGTTGAACGCTACTATTTGAATCGTGTTACCATTGACCCCTCAGAAGATTCATAATCGTTGGTTCACACGATTCATTCATTATTTTATGGTTCTGTCCGAAAGTTTCAATGGACGAAGTAATTCAACGCATACTGACTCTTGAAATTTCTCGCATCATTAAAACTCTGTCCATAAAAAGTTGGCATGACAAATTTGAACAGACATTATCCAAGATCGAAATGATGAAGGAAACCGGAATGAGAAGAAGTAATGGATACGGTAACAGGTCATCTTCTCAAGAATTGTGAGCTACCTAACAGAGTCTTGTGAACTTGTCCTCACACATTAATTCTTCTCCCTCCTCTCTTTTACGTCACTTCACTATCTTTATCATCTCTTAGCGAAATAAATAAAGACAAATACTTCGGCCAGCTTATGTTTAGTGTTGGAAAAAAATAATGGGTGGACTGTAGACAAATAACTGTTGCAATTCGCAGATAAATATTCGACATCCTTCGCAGATCGAGATTCCCTACCCTAAGAGGATCTCATCCGAATGGATTTGCTTGGGCAAGGTAGTTAACCCGTTATGAATCAGAGTAGGTTGGTTATCAAACCTCGACACAAATATATTCGCAGGTGATCTCAATAGTTTTGATATCAGACTAATGCGATATAAATAACGAGTGGTACCAAGCACTGTTTATGATTTCGCAGTTTATTCCAAAGCGATTCTCAGTGTGATTGACTCGCGCATTTTGCCGTTAGTAATCTCTTCCGAACTATTGTCCCTTTTGTTGCATCCGTCCTGATAAAAAAACGAGAAGGTGATGACGAGACATAAACAGCTCCGTGTTATCCAAGGGTGGAACGAATGTAAACAAAGCAGCCAACCGTCGCTTATTCAAGAATGCACACGATTGTCGCCATTCTCTTTGTTACTACTGTCTTGATTTCACAAGGTAATATTCGTGGAAACATATCGATATTCCGAGTACGAACACTCGTTCTGTCCGATGACTGTGCTCACTGTGATCAAATTCACGCGATTTTTCATCATGTTTCAACAGCATAATAAATGCATTGGGCTACTTCACACTAGGTTTATACATGAATAATATGCCTGAATGAAAGATAAAAAATGAATATGCAAATTTCAGCCCTCGCAAAGTGTCCCGAAGGCTTCGATCCATTCCACGATGGAGTTTGTGGTGTTGTGAAGAAACAGCGTGATCCCAACAGCATCACTCTCGACAATGCTCGAGCAGCTTGTGCCGATATTGGAGGAAGTCTACCGACAGTTGATGCTTTGTTGGTACTGAAATTTAATTTCACACTAATTTTTTAAATTTTTAAAATCTAACAACACCCTACATACTCAATGTCATTACGATTAAACTCTGTAAATCAAAATATAAGTACCAACACGTATTTTAAGAATCTTTTGTTTAGAGCGATGTTTTGTAACATCAAATTTAGGATGTGACAATACTGTGGAAATCTGTCAACTATGCTTATTTCAACTGGGGCTTTTTTCGCACTGATGAGCGTGCGTCTGCGTACAGTATAGTGAGATGTGAACATGGTGGGTTGGGTGGCCATTTTGGAAAGGTTCCCTGGATATCAGTAAAGACACCAATAAAATCTTGCGGCCTAATAGTGCAACAGTCCAGCGAACAGTTGAATTCCATGAATTTTCCAATGAAACTATAAATTTCAAAACAGCAATCAATAACAAGTTGCCTAAAATAGTATAAACTCATATTCAGAAATATGCAGCATGAGCACGAGCGAGAATCTCTATGACGTCATGGAAACCGTACGCTTCGAGGGAATATCTACGATCCTTGTTTGCACTACTCCGGCACTGCCAAGTTAGCTTAGAACTAAAATGTACATATAAATAATACCTGCGAAAACTGTGTTTAGCCACTTCATGAAGAAATATATGTATATCCGTAAAGAAAAATTTCGGTTTCTTCAAGGCTACGATAACTAAATAATTAGAACAGTTGTAAAGGAGGAACAACTTGGCTTTCTTACTTCTCTAATTCTAACTATCGTTAAAGGTGGTAAAACGATTCAGACCCCTGTGCCGCGGAGCTCCAACCGGCAGGCAAGCGTTGTCTCAATTTCTCGTCCACTCCTCTGTCATGGAAGGACGCCAAGGTCGCCTGTAACAACATCGGAGGCGATCTATTGTCTATCCACAGTGAGGAGGTGGGTGGGTGAGACTGTCGATTAAAAATTTCAGGGGGATAATTATTCTTTTCGAAAAACAACAAAAAAGTGGTAGAAAAACCGATAGCAGGGCTAGTGAAGAGTGCTCCAGCCTTTCTTTTTCTCACCAGCGTGTTGTGTAACAATGAAGGCATACTCGAAAAGAAACTGACTTAGTGTTTCGGCCACTAAATGGAATCAATCACATAAACTTTTCAGGAGAATCAAGAAGTATATGAAGCGGCTCGTGCTCAAGGTCACATGCACGGTGTTCACATTGGCCTCAAAGCGGATCGCGACGGCCAGTGGACTTGGTCCGATAACGGCAAAGGGAACTACACCAACTGGGTCACAGGTAACTAACTATTATATTTATTCTCAATGCTATTGTATCTTATGGTGCAGAAATTGCTATGTATTTTCTTTCTTTCATACATATTCTAGAAATGCATAGAATCATATATGCAAACAAGGGTTTCCAAATCGGTAGTAAAGTGCATGTCTAAGTCATTTAATCCATTTGGGCTGATGTCTATCGAACGTAGACACAACTGCTTCGATTGGATTAGATGAGTGGAAAATCTGATTACGATCGATTTATAACCCTAATGTACATAATCGATTTACATCGTCTCTGATTAGGGGTTCAAAATCGGTAAATTTGTCGTCATTCTTCTCCGCCTCGCTGTCATCTCATTCCATCATTGACAACAGCGCGGCGGAGAATAATAACGACAATTTTACCGATTTTGAACCCCGGTCTCCGATCTCTTAAAATTAGACAACCAGTTTGTGATTGAGGCTTTCCGTCTGCTCCGCAACTTGGCGGTTGTGCTGCAATGAAGTTGGATTTTCATCCCGGAAAATGGGTGAATGCCAAATGTTCAAAAATGGAGCTTCCGTTCGCATGCTCCAAACCAAGTATGAACATATAACCCCCATTTCGGAATTATTTCCACGGTGATTGAGGGGGAACCTCGTTCATTTGGCAAATTTATGTTCATGTTCATCTATTCGCATTTCTCAAAAAAAGTATTCGTTAATTGTAGTGATTCCAATTCAATCCTCTGGCTGTCCTTCGAAGATTCTTTTCACCGACGACGATGAAGTACGTTATAGCTACAATTAACTAATCCGTGATGAATTTCTCACTGTCTTGCAGATTTATTCTCCGTCGTATCCAAGTAAAGTGGAAGAAGGACTGTGCGAATACATGATCGCGGTCCTTCGGAAGCAGTGGTACGGTTTCCCGAAGGTAACTACCATCTTCACTTCATTCTATTTTATCTTATCGTACACAATTCGAGCTGTAGGTGTTCGATATTTTAAACATTACACTTACAAATCTAATACATTTCAGTTAAATGAGGCGTGACTTTGTGCCAAAGTCATGAAAAGTGAAATGCATTATCAAGTCTATGATATATAATTGTATCAATAAAAAAACAATTTCCTACAATATATTCCATGGCGCTTCATCTTTACCTGTTCAAGGTACAACTCCGTGTGCAATCCTTCGACGTGCAAAGATGTTGCCATTATCTGAAGATCTACGATGGCCTCGTTGGAAACAAACTCATTGCTGAGTGAGTATCATTTTATTCTCCGTCAATTTTTTTATTGCGACAACAGAAAAATGCACCAAAATCCGATGTTCTGTGCAAGAATGGCGAGAATATGTAACGATCCATCGGGATGTATTCACATCCCGTTAGAACCCTTACATACCTCACCTTCATATCGGCGTCTCATAAAGAGCCTACTGGGTAAAACAGTTCAACTAGGATTCATACACCGCGGAGATTGGACGAACGACAGTTTCACTAAAGTCACTGATATTCAAAGTAACTGACATCTTCTCATTTACAGGTTATCTGGCCATGTTGCAACGAACACGACATTCACGGTGTCAGGAGCCGCCATGAGACTCGTCTTCAACTCAACGTCGTCTGGAGCAGTGGAAGGATTCCATTTCACTATTGAAAGTGTCCGTTGATAATGGCTCCAGTGATATAACCTTCCCCATAAGTAATTCCTACCTTGCATGTGTTCGAATTTTATTCAGTGAGATTCTAAACCACTTAACAGCAACAATAAAGCATTCAACTGCAACAAATAGACGTGACGACATGTGCATAATATGGCACAGATTAGGGTGAGTCGAGTCGGATGCGAGATGCGAGACTCGTCTATGTTTTATTATCTGTGCCACAGATAATAAAAGGAAGAGGAATTATTTGTTATTTTTATTCTTGAGACCTGCCTAGAAACATATTTAAATAGATGATAAAACAGTAGAGACCTCAAAACACATATGAAGGCGACCGCATACGATTCGACGATGATTTGGTACTAGGTCAAGACTTTGGGCTAGATACTCGAAAAAATTATTGGAGAGAGATTTCGATACGCTGAGTGCAGCTGTGCAAACGCCATGTTTTTAGAAAATTTCGTTGCCGAGATATTGGTGTCTCTTGGATGGGCTCTTTGCGCATACATGGGCTCCTTCTCTCGACGATAACTCGATTAGTTCTTGATAAAATAGTTAACATTTATAGGTCATTCGATAGAGGATTAAATTCTCTGTAATACTAAATGTTTCCAATGGCCAAATTTTGCCATTTTTCGATGTGCCTAAGGGCTCAAACTTTTCGGATAGAATATCCAAGCCCCTATTCGTCCCCCCCCCCCTGAATTCTCTTCACAGTGTGATGCGGAGTGCCCAGATGAGTATCTAGGAATTTTTTGTAACAAAATCTGGCTGCTAACATGGTTATTTCCCCAAAAAAAGGGCTAAAGATTACGGTAATTGCGCCCATTTCGACCGAACCACCGAGTCAATGGTGACAAATGAAGGGGATGAATGGTCATAATCGACCGCTTTGCATGAATTTGATAGGAAAACATCGATCGTACGCATTCGAATTCGTACGATCGAAGTGCATTAGTTCTCTTTAATTCTTCTCCGAGCCGGTGTCTCTTTCAGCTGATACAATGAATGCACTTCGGTATACGATTCAGATGCGTTTCGAGGTCTCTAATAAGAGGACTCACAAAATAGACTGGTATAGAACTGGCCCAAACCTGGATGCCCTCTGCAAAATCATCTCGACGCATTTGTCCACATGCAATGTCATGTTTTGACCATGAAACACTCAAAAAATAATTGGTAATTATTTTATCCAAAGCTTATCTATGGCGGCTAGTCACAACTGGATCAAGAAATAAATAAATGATAGTATTTTCAAATGCTCATACGAAGTAAAATCAAACAAAAACGTAAGTAAGACTATTCAGGAGAGTGAAGGGAATATCAGGCTGTAAAGTGTATTTCTCATTTGTCTGATCCACTCAGAGCGGTTGTCGAATATCGAGATAGTTTAGATTTGTCCAATGCGTATCTATGGCCTCTAGTCATAAAGTCATAACAGTGTAATGGAAGGAAAACCGTTGACGATCAATTGTATTTACAAATGTTCAGACAAAGTAACATCAAACAAAAAACAAAGTAAGTAACAAGTAGAGTGTTTACAAGAAAATAACAAATTTTTCAAAAACTTTGAGCTTTCAGAGAAACGTAAAAGACGGATTATTTTAGTCTATACTGAACAGTATAGTATAAATATAAGAAACAAACAAAAAATGTAAGCAAAACTATTCAGGGTAGTGCTGGGAAATAAGTATCAACGAAAGGATTCAATTACTGAGCGACTGGCTCTGTCCACAGGCGAATCTTATTGATTTCTACGTGAAGAATGACTACTTTGTGCAGGTCGCACGCAGAGAATTCACTTCTGGAGTGCCCATTTTGGAGATACAATTGAGGAGAACATTCACGGGAAGGTCCGCGAAAGAAAGTTCACCAGTCATTATCGCTGCTGAAAATGAGACGCTTATGCATAGTTATCAGCGAATTAGAATGTGAAATTGTTATCATAAAGTAAATAGGAAATCATTAGACTTTGAAAATTCATAAAGGGAGAGCAAGTGACGTCACTATCAGGAGGGATGAAATGTATCGAACTGACACTTTCGGTGATCAAGTCATTCGTCGATTCCTCTATGCGATTCCCAGAGCAGCCTCGAGGCTTAAAGGGCAAATGCGAGGAAGGGACCTTCCCCAACCAAGGCCATGGCTCATATCGTTTAAGTTAAAGAAGACGTCAGGGGAGATTCTAGGTCAACTATTCTGGAAGCGCAGCGTTGTAGAGCTTGTTCGATTACGTAGGATCACTAATTTTAATCTCTCAAAAGGCTTTCTCACCGCGTTATTAAAATTCAAAGTTTAATTCCCGCGTTTCCCTGGAGCTTCCCTGGAATCGACCGCGCGGGAATTCGAAAAAATGACTCGCGTGACGTCTCGTCATATGCAAATCAGTTGAATTTGAAAAGATAGCTGCACTTTGAAATGTATCGAAGACATCTCCGGAGCTGTGAATATTGACCATTGAATTATATTTACGCTACTTACTAGGGTAGGAAATCCAAGCAATGGAATATTTTTCTGTTGCCTAATTCCGGATTTCCTACCCTACTAAATATAATACATTTTTTTTAAATTTAATTAAATTAATCTACATCAAATAGACGTAACGACATGTGCATAATATGGCACAGATAAGAAAATATAGGGGGAGAATAAAAGAAGCAATAGGATCCACTCAAGGGAAAAGCAAATAATTATCTGCACTTCAAAACCCGTATACCTGCTTAGCAGTTATGAATGTTTCCTAACAGCAGTTTTCTTCCACAGAGTAGAATGAACGAACAACAACAGTTCAAGAGTGCGCTTTCCGCAACCACTGACACTAGGTTTCCAAATCGGCTGAAAGTGCATTTCTCATTCGTCTAATCCATTCCGAGCGGTTGGCTATGGAATGTAGAGGCAATCGCTTCGCGGAAATCCAGCAGTGACAAACAGCGCAAATTTGAATATGATCTCTTGAACAGACAAATAGTGTACTCTATCTCCCTTCATTCTTGATCGGTTGTCTGATTCCGTCTCATTTACTACCCCTTCCCCCTTCCTACTCGGTCGTCTCTCCCAATGCTCCCCCCATCAAAAATCACCCGGTCTGTCTCCAACCATTCTTCTCCTTAATCAATTCTTTTCAGTGGTCGATCTCGATCTCGTACGAGACATCGTTCCCGAAGTCGATCGAGGACGTACGAGAGAAGGCCTTCTGTCGACGATGAGCTCACTCGGGCAGTCTGTCAGTGATGGGAGTACTGTAGGGGTTGTGAGTACGGTATTGACAGCCGTCTAACTTCATTCCTAGCTGTTGCCTCTGCGAAGTGGGAGGGCTGTCAATACCGTAATACCAACACCCACACTTGATGTTAGGGGCACAGCCCACAAACTGGTCTCCTTTCAGTCGGTCGACCCTGTCAATCCACCAAGTTCAACGTGCAGTTGGCGCATGGAAGTGAAATGCGGCAAATCGGAGTGTTCTCGAATCTTCGAGAGTTGTACGAGGTGTGAAACATATCCGGGACGGGGAGGGAAAGTGAGCCCTTTCAGATGATTGACGAACAATTCAACCAGATTCCCTCTCCTCAAGACATTCTCTTCTGTACCATCAACACTCACAAGATCGACATGGACCATCTTCTCACTCTCAACATTGGCCTCTCCGATGTCATTTACGTTCATTTGGCTGGACAAACTGAAGAAGTCAAGCTGGATAAGACCGAGCAGTATGCGATAGCCCCAAGGTATACTGTAGATGACGTCATTACAGTAACCTTGGACTGACAATCTCGGATAATGGAGCAGGTCGATCGTTCATCAAAAGGATCAGAGAAGGAAGTATCGGAGCAAAGGCAGGACTCAAGTGGGGAATTGGTCTTTGATCTTTGACGTACTCTTTGGTTGCAGGCCTGGTGACCATATCCACAAAGTGAACGGAGAAGATACGAGAGGAATGAGACACTTTGAAGTAGCTCGAGTATTGAGAGGAATAGAAGAAAGAGTGATTATCATACTCACAATCATTCGTCCAATTCAATCGGGATTCTCATTCATTGCACCTCGATCGACTCGTCCCAATAAGGAGTCAACAGTCAATGATGGGCGAATGACACTTCGTCTGAGGGCGCAAGGATCTGCATTTGAGGAGGTGTGCTCATTCATCTCTAAGTGTTGTAAATCGAAACCAAAGTACATTTCTCATTCGTCTGATCCACACGGATCTGCCTCTGTGATCTGGCTTCTATCGCACTTACATTTAGAGACAACCTAGAATGGCTGTCATGACGATTTCTAACCTCCCTAGTCTCATCTGAGCAGTGATCTCTTAACCCCATAGACAACCGCTCGGAAGAGAATAGGGAGGTTAGAATTCGTCATGACAGCCCCTCTACTACTAGATACAACATTTTAGTACCTATTCACAAACCCTCCCCCCCCCCTCTATCCCCCTCTTACAGGTCCTCCCCGACTCTGCTCTTCTCTCAGCCGTCAATCGTGTCTTCGAGTCCTATCTGGGAGTGAATGATGACCAATTGGCCCAATTGGTGGTTGAAATGGCACAAGGAGTGACTACTCTTCCCGATCTCAGTCACAAGATATCACAGAGCGAATTGGCCATCTTGCAGGTTGGGAACTTGTGCTGATGCCCTTTAGGTTACTGTAGTATATTGTAAGATTACGGTAGTGGCCCAGTAGTAGTAGGGTTACTGTAAACCACAGTAGCCTACAATGCACTAGGATTCGGGCATCAGTAGTAGTACCGTTAGAGAGAGAAGAAGGAGATATTGTTTCACTCATTCAGCTGCCGGATGAATTCGTATTCGATGTGTGGGGAGCACTGACTGATGTGAGAGACGGAAGAGTACAAGGAATCCAATCAATCAACTAACGTCTCATACTCGATAAACAACTGACAATCTATGCCCTTGTTCTGTCACAATTTGAACTCCACATAGCATTTACTAATTATACCTGGTTTCCATTTACACCTCAAGTACTCGATTGAAGAACACATGCGTAATTCGGCAATTGCAAACTCAGTTTAGTGTCATAGTCAGCCAGAATGGAACAACTGTCTAACATCGTTGTTCCTTCAATATCCGATTGAAACACTTGCAAGGATATCCCTTCCTCAAAAATAAACCCGAAGCCGTTTTGTACCAAAGATTAGTAACGAACTTCGCACTAATTCTTCCAGTCTTTAAACGAGAATTGCATTCACCATTTGCAGATCTATTCATCCTATGCGATCGAACAGTTATTTTTCAAGGAAATACTATCTTTATGCACATAGAATAGCTCTTGAATATTCTGACATCATATAAATTCTGTCCATAAAAATACAAAAGTGACAAATTTGCAGCATAATTAGTCAAATTACTTTCTGATAACCGCAGTGTAGAAAAGAGAAACGGGGTGAAGGAAGAAATAAGGCAACAGGAACGTTATCACTTAGATACTATTATTGGATACGGTAATCATACTCGGGATATACGGTAACTGATTAGAGGAAGATACGGTATGTATATACTGGAAATGGCATTACCGTAATCCTATACGATTGTGCGTTATTGACAAGCGTGGCATGATGGTATCACAGATGAATATTAAAAGGGGAACAATCTGGATAAATATAACCAAAATTGACAAAATGATGATTGCATACATTGTGGAAGCATAGCTAAAAAGGCACTCAATAAATAAGTAATAAGGCCATTTTAGAGAGGGGCTTAATGGCCAATAAATATAAATACTTTGACAAATATACAACAAAAACCCACATCATGAAGCTCTAGCAAAGATAAGCACTCTTTCAAACAAAATGGTACACCACACGAATCTGGAAAGTCGTGCAAAAAGACTCACAGAACCATTGAAATGGAAAGGAATGGACGGGAGAGGAAATATACAGTAGGCCAATCAATAAAAGTCAGTGAGGATAAACAACGGAACTCGTGGTCGATCAGTAACCATCGTAAGTTCTCAGAGTGGAGGAGGGACGTTGTTCATGGGTGGAGGATTGAACATTCCCTCTGTCAGATAGCCAGCCACTCCAGTTGTACCACCTTAAACGAACATTTCATTTTGTCATTCTCATCCTTTACTTATATCACTAACGCTAAGGGACCACGCTTGCTGGTCAAACTACCGTAATAGGTAAGAAATCTAATATATTGCTATTAGAAAATTATATCTTGACATTTTATGCTTCACAGAGCCAAAAAAAATGGTAATCTGCGAAGTAGAGACGACTTCCACAAACCTATCATCAGCATTGAAAAAATCAATATTACCGTACCTGCAATGGCGGCAGTCCTCGTCGCGGGCAGGAAGAGGTCGTGTCGTTGATCCTGCAAATAAGAAGGTAGGTTATTGATTACTTCTACAGTATGCCACTAAGTTATCAGAGATTACTGTAACTCCTACCGTACCTTGTACTGAGCCCAAATGGGTGACTTCTCCAGCAGCGCCGTGATCGCCGCGCCCTTCTCCAAGTCCAGACACGCGGACTGAAACAGAGAAGGATTACGGTATTCTCCGAGATTACTGTAGATCAAGGGTTACTGTAGCCGAGTTACCTTGAGTGCATCCACAATCTCCGCGCGAGCAGCCGGCGAGTTCGCTCCTGAAAGAAATATGCATTATTGATCGTCCGCCACTACACAAAGAACCGCGACGCGTTCAGCCACGCGCGTTGCGGCCATTGCAATACAGTATCCCACACTCACCATCCACTCTTCCAGCCAGGACCTCCAGCAGGAATTCGATCATTCCAGTCGATAGCAGCTGGGCGGCCAGTTCTCCCTGTTGTCGCTTGAAGAGACACTTCAGTGCATGCGTAGCTTCTTGCATTAGGGCTGAAAGGATTATGGTAACTAGAAAACACATAACAATTGGGAATCGTAGCCAGCTATAACTATTTCAAGCTCTTCAGAATAAGCCAAAGTTGCCAGCTTACGCTAGAAAATCTTTAGAATTGAGAAACACCGTCTACCTTAAACTAAACTAACGTAACCCCTAAAACACCGAAATTAGGAAACGTCGTCCACACCACATTCTCTTCCATTCTACCGCACTCACTTGGCTGACTCTGCATACACTTCTTGATGCCCTCGAGACACGGCAGTCTGGATAGAGCGTCCGCGCAGAACTTAAACAATTCATTTGGTTTCAGAATCGGCACTACACGTGTTTGTAGTCATTACGTAAAATAGTTTCAATTGCTGTTTCCGAATGGCACATTGGCTATCAACCGTTCGAGTTGATCATACAAACCATTTACTTAGGAGTTGACACAAAAATCCACCAGGTTTCAATCATTTTTAAAAACAGCAGCTTTTTATGGGTTTCAATCTTATTTCCAAATTGTAGACCTTCTGCCCACATGAGAAACCTACTTTATCTAAAATATCGCAACGATAAACAATTCCCCATTCCATAAACTAGTATTCGACAGACTTCCACAGTTTACCTGATTGACCACAATCGTACCGAATTCAAAGATCTATCATTCAGAATTAATCGAACAAGCCGTTTACATTACGACTGCTACAATAATCTTCCACCTTTCAGCTAATCAGTCGAGCTCCAAACAAGATGGGCGTTTTATGCTTACTTGATTGTCCGCCAGTTGTTCCAGAATGAGGATGGCTGAGCGAGAAGTGGAGGGTGAGGCAGCACTCATTGCAGTGCAGAACTGGGGAAGGTAGCCTTGGGCGGGCAACTGAAACAGGGTTTTCAATCTAGGGATCCCTGGTCACTCATTCGTTCCTACCAGGCACGGATATGTTTCACACTCTACATAAACGTCAAATATTTTTGGTGCCACAATGTAATCCCAATAAATTATCAGCAATATCCGCTAAAAGTATGCTTATGTTGTCTATCTGTATGGCAAAGCGCTGTTATCCAATATACAGGTGATAAGACTGGATGAGTAGAAATATGCTTAACATTGTGGACTAATGTGTATCCACGTTATTCTCATAATCCTATTGAACCGGATGTGCTCAAATGGCCGTGAATCTCATTGCGGTTATGGGGAAGGAAAAGTGAATGTGTTTTCTCAATCCCCACAATTAGCTATTGCTCAATGAATTTTTTTCATGATTTGAGAACTGGAACATGGATTCGCTTTGAGTTTCCAGATCGCTTATTCATTTCTATCCGCCCTGAATATGTTTCACACTGCACATAACCGTGAAGTTTTGTTAGCGTGACAGTAATTTCTTCATGCTCCCGTAATGTGAGAAATACCGATAATTATCAAGACCCCCTGTTAATCAAGTATGCCACAAGCGTCGTCTATTAATTCATCAAACGACCATTAACCTAATATCGTACCAAATACTGCTCTCCTTCCTTCCTGATCATTTATTCATTTCTACCAGCCATGAATATATTTCAAACTGCAGATAAACGTGAAAATTTCTTAGTCTCGCAGTCATGCTGAACTAATGCCTGTCATATAGTCAACATTCTTCACCCGACCACTCGTCTCATAATCATAACAAAGAAATTGACTACTGCACCGGGATTAGCAGTTCAAGTGTCTGTTTCACTATAATAGCGCAAATGTCCAAACCCGACAAACACCCATTGATACCCACCTGATCAGCCGTATTCGGATGATGTCTCGCCAGCTCCACGAAGGCAGTCGTCAGAGTGCCCAAATCGCCCGCAGCTACCGTATTCGGAGGCGCGCGCATCGAGTCGAGGATCTGCAAACGGCGGCTACCGTAACATTCACCCTCAGAGAATTCAAGACAATGAATAGTGCTAATAAAATAGAGGAGCCCCAATGTTATTGCCTAAACGCATTGTGCGTGAGATAAATAAACATGCTGTGGCCCGAATTCACCAGTTTTCCTCTCAAAGATATGTCACAACTAGAACGAGTCGTCAACCGCTACGCGGTAATCACAAGCGTTGCGGTCTACCGTACCTTCTCGATGAGTTCGGTAGCGAACTGGCGCGGATGTCTGACTGCCCATCCGGGATTGGCAATGAAGAGTCGAATGAAGACGCCGCCTACGACCAACTCACCATTCACAGAATCCGAGTACGCACACCATCCATCGGAGGATATGAGTGACTGAATGAGAAGTTATTTATTGAGATTTATTGATTCCTTGAAAGATAACAATTTATATTTTTCACAAAAATAGGTCAAGAACCATTATCTGCATATAATGTGTGGGTGATAAATATATGCAGTGTGGCCTGAATATATTAGGTTTTTGCTAGCGATATTTTCCTACAACCGCTATCAATTCATGATGTTTATTGTTAGGATTGTCTATCACCCAAACTCGCCTCAGCAATAAACATTGATAGATTCATCTATAAAATGACTGGCCAACCCCGATTCACGTGGTAAAAACTACACTTTTTCGGAACACAATATCATAAATGTTTGTCTGATAAGGATGACGATTCAAATCAACCATGTTCCCGTTCGAAATAAATAAGCGGTGCTTGTAACACCAACTCACCATGTCCCACTTGGCCTCCGGGTCCATTCTCTGTCTCGTTGCCAACTCCTGCACACCCTTCTCCACTGCTGATTTCACCTGGAAAGAATTACAGTAACCCTCTTGTCATGAATCTGCCCCAATTGAACTATCGTAATCTAGTGCAATCACTTACAGCATCCCTCGATGCGTCATTCCAGATCAGCTCCGGATTCTCGCTGGTCGAGTCGAACATGGTCAAACTGCAATCAGAAGTGTGACTCAATTGAACTATGGTAATACTTACGCAGTTGTTGGTGAGTCTCTGAAGGCGTCAGCGAAGATGGGCGGAAGGAACTTGCACAGGAATCGTGTCCACCGAGGACCCGTCAACTTGTCGGCCTGAAACGATTGAACTACAGTAATCCGAACACAATCTGAAATGTGAACCAGCGAACTACCGTATACCTGCAGCTTGGCTAGCAGTTCAGCAGCGGACAGTCTCACTGGCGCCGTGTTTTCCGATGGCCTCTGGATGAGTACTCGGAGAATGTACAGTAGTCCACCTGCAAGTTCAATCGGGTCATTCTCCTTACTGCTTTCTCAAATGTTTACTTACCGTACTCCAGCATCTCCTTCACGATCTGGCCATTCGCTGCGAGAGCGATCAGCGCACGGAGAGACGGGGCAATGGCTGGAAAAAGGCGATTGATCGAATATGGCGCCAAAATTCAAATTTTGACCGAGAAAGAGACCTACCGTCTTCTCTATCGATCGACAGGGTGAAGATACCCGAGCACGCCTTGACCGTGGCCAGATCCTGCAGGCATTCCCTGAATCAGGATCATTCATTATCGATTTTCATGGATCGAGATACAGTATCCAGATGAATTCCGGACACATCCAGAATAAATAAGAATGGATACAGTCAGCGTTCGGTTAACGTACGGTGTTTGATCATCTAATAGACTAATTATTCTTCCGTTATCCTCCCAATGTAAATTGTAACAAGATCAACAAATACAAGCTTTTTTTGTAGCAATCGAGTCATTTGTTATCGATCAGAATGTACCAACTGCACAAAAAAGAGGAATCGATCGCATTCATTACATTTGTATTATGCTGGCGAAATGATACTGATGACACACTTGATACTTGGGTTGTTCAGAGATGACGAACCCTTATATTTCACTATTATGGCGGCGCAAATATCCACGACCAATTGTCTTTCTCCCCCTTCCTCACCGATTGGTGGCAGCCAGTGAGAGTACCTTCAGTGCCGCGTACTGCAGTTGTGGATACAGTCTCGCCCTGAATGAGTGGGGATTAGAATATCAGAGCGTTGCTTACTCATTATCAATCAAACAAATGTGATCTTCCGTTAACCTTTTGATGACACTCAAATCCAACTGGATGACTTTCATACACTCTCCAAAAACGGTGGACCACAAGCAACTGAGTTTCATTGCAAGCATAACCATGAATACAGCAGCTGTGCAATCCTCGTGTTTTGCTTCCCCACAAAAACCTGGTGTAATTGCGTTTCACAGCCTACACAACTAGAGAAGCAGACATAACAAATAATACCGGTACGATCGACGTGGGAACAAGAAAACTACACTTCTAATGGTGCGTTCGATGACTTGTTTCGCGTTCGATGGAGTTGTTTCGAAACACGCTCCCCCTCCCCAACCTCGTTTCGAAACAACTCCATCGAACGCGAAACAAGTCCATCGAACGCCCCATAAGATGTCTCACCTCAGATATGACACGAGCATGTGCAGATGTCCAATGAGCAGAATTTCGACTCCTGCAAAGATTAATCATTACTCTTACAGTACTCCTTCTATATCCGATCAACAAATGGTTGTGCTACACCCACATAAAGCATTTAGCTATATGTGAAGGTATCTGAACTTACTTATGATTCGCAATTTGAGATCCGTCATTACGATTTCCCTATTTCAGATCAGGAACTAAAGTACGGACCCGGATTGGCGATGATTAGATGTGAGAGTGCTTGGAGTGTCATCCTGACTCGTTCCTCTGTTGGAATGGAGGCACCACACGCAGTCGCTGCCTTCCAATCAATGTCGATAAGGGCTGAAAGAGGAGACATTGACATTATTCATTCATCCCTATCCAGGAGAAGACTGTGAGTGTATAATTGCGGCTATGTCGAGAAGGGTTATATATGGCATTCTTGACATTGTAATTCGGGAGAAAGAATGCGGATATTTGTGCAAAAACTGTGAAATGAGCTCGACATCAAAGAACGGCACCTGATTGATCATTATGACGCAAATTTCCACTTTAGATTTTAGTTTTCACAAACAACGTAGAGGGATAATTAAATTAAAAGAAAATGCAGTAACTTTATGGAGCAACACTGACGCGAATGTAGCAGGTTACGCTTGAGAAAAAAATCTTTGATAATGCAATGCTCTCACAATCATTTATAGATATGCAAGATATCCTGGTCACCAGGCGTGGGGGAATGATGTGCTAACCAGCTACCAATCAGAGCTGTCCGATTGCTAGGTTGTCTCCACACGAAAGATGAGTGAACTCATTGTCGGTGACTTTGCGCCATACCATTGATATTAAAGCAAGAGTGAATATTGCCAGTCAGTTGACCTCATTCGAATCACTCAAGACAATTCATCAGTAATCATGTTTGTTTTGTAAGCTAAACTTCGATCAGGATAACTGATCTGTAAAATCACTAGTATGGCACAAATGTCCAAGTCTCAATCCTCATTCCCCTCCCTTAAGGCTACCGTAATCTTCCCTAACCCTCCCACTGCCACTCACCATCTCCATTCTCCATCTGCTTCTTCTTCTTTCCCGTGAGGTCTTCTGCGAACTTGGCCACGTACTCCAATAGGTCCACACACGCAGTCTTCGGGTTCTGGAACGATTCTTTGTGATTACTGTATGATTCCATGAAGGTTCCCACCACGACTATCTACGATAATCTGGAATACAGTAACCTACCGTAAGCGCAAACTCCGGCTGGTCGTTGTAGATGCGGATGAACAGTTCGCCTACGATCAGTTCCTTTGAGTGAACGGAAAGACGGAATTCCGCACCGAACAACTCACTCTGAAACAAACTTGGCTTACATATGTTTCACAAGTATTATAAAATCAGCGATGCGTCCACAA
Source organism: Diplogasteroides magnus (assembly GCA_014805445.1). NCBI lineage: Eukaryota > Metazoa > Nematoda > Chromadorea > Rhabditida > Diplogasteroididae > Diplogasteroides > Diplogasteroides magnus. The sequence goes on along the minus strand of JACMIF010002273.1, from coordinate 1,269 downwards.
TGCAATTCGATTCACAAGTCATATTTCACAACCACCACACAGTGTACGGGCGAACAAACAATATTCAGATGCGATTCACAATCACTGTACAAGTGCTTAATCGAACCTGGCTCAAATATGTTTCAGCACCACCGAACCATATGCTCTGCAGGTAACTTGTCAGTAAAATTATGTTTCACAATGGCATAACATACTCCGTTCAGAAAATGATAAGTTCCACATTTTCAGATATGTTTCGTTGCAATCATAAATGCAGTGGTACACCAGTATTTCAATTCCTTGTCACCTCTTCGACCATCACTCACCTAGCATTTCGAAATCCCTAGTAAATTGCATTTCTTATTCGTCTGGTTGCCGCGAAGCGGTTGTCTCTACGTTCGATAGAAAACCGCACCAAGTGTATCAGACGAATAAGAAATGACTTTGTTGCCGATTTACAAATCCAACCCTCACCGTCTGTTCATTGCTCGTCCTGTGTCGCTCCACAAACTCCAATAGTTCGGCCCTCGTTCCATTGTCCCAAATGAGATACGGGTTCTCCGTGTTGCTGTTCAACAGTTTCAGCACCTTAAACAGCCAGATAACTATTTGAGAATTTAGATCTTCACAGAACAACTAGCAATAGACATGTTATACTCAATATACTTACACCAGTGCATCACCATCAATCCGACAGGTTTTGTCTTCAATGTGGAATCTAATCACAAAATGCCTCTTTTCTCCTTCAATAAAGTTCAGACAACCGTATTACTCTACTGCTGTATAATAATCTCTTGAATCTACCGTACTCACGGCTACTGTCAGCTACCGTAGCCCTATGAGCCACCTCAAACAAGTGTACTCCGGATCCTCTACTTATCTCCAATGTTCCCCAATCTACAGTACTCCCCATTCCATCTACCGTACCTGGTCGTTCTCCTGTGTCCTCATGCATCGACAGGCGTGTGGTGTGAGCAGTGCCTTTAGACTGTTCTGCACTCCGTCGTTCTCGGGCGTCTCCTCACGAAAACCTGCACATCACGGGATTACGGTATGTTCCGGATGATGGATACGGTAAATACGAATATAGTAGGGTGTCGCAAATGGGAGTACATTCATCATTTACATAATATTCGCGTCATTCTTCGCATAATATGTAAATGATGAATGTACTCCCATTTGCGACACCCTAAATATATTAGGTTGTTGCATAAGTCTTGTCACATTGGTTCATTAGGTGGTGTTTGCTAGCGAGGAACTCGTTTTAGGTATGGTCACCTATGTCATCAT
>JACMIF010002272.1:0-12602 GCA_014805445.1 Diplogasteroides magnus | reverse complement strand
CGAAGCAGAGTACGGCCGAACTTTAGATCGATATATGCAATACGTGGGCTAAACGCTACGAACCGGACAACGGCAGGTGATAGATTACTGCCCAGAATGAACCCGCAGCCGGCTGTCCGAATATCAGTGCACCCAGTATGAAACAAGATACGACCTGATCGCAGCTCTATGGTTCCCTCCTTCCTCCTTCGTACTTCTTGCACTGCGACGACGTCCACCTTCACTCGATCCAATGCCTCCTCCAGCTCCTCCAAACGTGCGTCGCTTCCCATCCACTGGACATTGAGGGTCCCAATCTTCAATCTTCTCTGTCTTCCATCCATGTATGGCACTTCTTCCCCGCGGTGCCAATCGTGCTCGGGAAAGGACTCGGTCGAGGAAAGGGAAGGGGAGAGGGGTGAGAGACGAATGAAGAGGTCGACCGCCCGCTACCAGCGGTCCAAGACAGAATTGAAAAAAAAGAAAAAAAGACCCTCCCCTCCCTGCTCACTTAATCTTCTAGAAGTTTCAGTAGCAGATCAAGATTTCGTAGCAGCCCAACTGACGGACAGTTGTCGACTCTACATTTTCGGTTTGCGGACCGCGTCATTCTAGCTTGCGGGCTATCTACACTTCCTCCTGTTTGCGGACAGTCGTGTAATAACGCTTGCGGGCGTCGTCTCTTCAAACCCTCTCGCGGGAGGTGAACAACAATCGTCACAAGCCTTCGGCAGCCACACAGTATCGGTACAAGGTACCCTGTGTTCGACCAATCCTCATCACAAGACTACGGCAGACTCGCGCAGTATCGGTACGGCGGTACCCTGCGCTCGACTCATCGTTGCTGTACAACATTGCTGCAGCAGTCTACGGTTAGTTGTTGTGTTTGACAGACTGCAGATTGATTGAAGGTTGAGAGAAAAGTCAACTCTCGGCTGGATATTGATTTGTAGTTTGGTGTCCGAGGGGCTCAGGCTCTGAGCATACCTATATCCGGACTTGGACCATTCGGTCAGCATTTGATTTATCACTTGCAACCCGTAGTCCAAACACACAACAGCAACTTTCTGCTTTCCTTCATCGTCACTTCAGTAGCTATTCGGCGGGGTTGTCAGATCATCAAGTCATCATGGCAACACCTGCCTTCTCACAGTATCTTCGGACACCAATGACCAATACGTTGGGCAAGCTTAAGGATTTCGAGAATACGGCAACGACACACTTGACTGCAATCAACAACAGTACTGATGAGGCAACACTTCTTCGCGCTGCTCCTCCAGCTACAAGCTGCTCATTGGAAATCATCCGACAAGTGGAACATTATCAAGAGCAAGCCAAGAGATGTATGGATAAGATCGACAGTAACACCAAGACGACTATTGACGCCGCAGCTGAGGAGAAGTACATGGAAGATTGGTTTGAAGATGGCCAGCCAGGAGCCATCAAACATCCTGATGCAGTCTACAGTCACTACACGGATGTAGCTACAGGGCTCACAACAGCAATCGAGAAGAAGAAGCTGAAGCTGAGACAACTGCAGAACGTCACTCCTGCAGCGGCAAACAGCAGCCATGTCAACCGCTCCTGTCACACCTCAACAACCTGCTACAGTACCTACCAATACATCTACCTCTTCACACAATAACACATTCGGTGTTGCGTCTCTTCCCTCCTTCAATGGCGCAGCATGGCAGTGGCCCTCATTTTGGAAGGATTTCAACAGTGCAGTCCACACCAATGCAGGATACAATGACCTTCAGAGGTTCACCTTGCTGAAAGAAGCCATCTCAGGACCTGCAGCTGCTGCTATCAACCCTCTCCAGACTACAGCTTCGAACTACCAGCACGCAGTCAAGATTTTGAAGAATCGTTTTGATAACGCAACTCAAGCACAGTCGGAACTCTTGCAAAAGATTGAGGACGCACTGTGCCGCTCCACTGCAGTACATGATCAATTACAACTTGTGTATCTTCTCCAACCGCTTCTACTGCAACTACAGGATACCGGAGAGGACATTGACAACTCGTCACTCCAACGGATTATCCAAAGGAAATTCGACTTCAATGCAAGACAGAAGATCCTACGACAGTCAAGACAGGAGAGAACAGATGAAAGTAAGTATACTACTATGGATATGCTGTCAACGGTAGAAGATTTCTGCATGGAATCAATCAGCATCAAGAAAATGGACAATGCATTAGGAGGAAACAACACTCATAATACTCCCAACTCGTCGAGGAGTAGCCGATCATCAGGCAACGCATTTCAAACACCACTGAACCACCAACATCAACATCATCAACAGCGTCGTCCACAACACAATACAAGACAGTACTCCAGTGACGGACCAACACAGAACACAAGCAAGTGTGTATTCTGTAGGAAGCACTCGGACTCCGCTGATTGTAAAACCGTCTCTTCTTTGGATCAAAGGAAGCAGATCGCCATGGACCGCAACTTGTGCTTCAAATGCCTGGACTCTGGACACACGAGCTTCCAGTGAGTGCATGGCAACTTGCAGAAGATGCAGGGGCCAGCACCACCTCGCATTCTGTGCTAACCAGAACGGACACAGGAGCAGCCAAAGATCTGGGCCACCTCGCTACAACAATTTATCATCCGTCATTTATCATCATTCTTCGTTATGCTGTTTGGATTACATTTCTTTGTCTACTGTCAACATTTTCATCAAGACTTCAATACACTTCTTTATTTATCTTCATTGCCGTTTCACACCATTATTCATCCTTCCCAATCCACACCTCGCACAATATTATTGCTGACTACAACTTCTCATCTCATTCCAATTGGTTTTTCTTCAGAATGGCATCGATCGACCTCAACTCTGCGACGGGGGTGCCGATATCCTCTTCAACGACCACGGATGGACAACACACCATTGGAACGGTGCGGAATTGTACACATTCACTTCAACTTTATAAATGTAGCTGTCATCATCACTCTACTCTCCTTTCCATTGTCATCTCAAATCAACTCATTGCAGTGCCTCAATGCCATCCTGACCAACACGACCGTCATCGGAGAACGTGTGATGGTTCTGGAGGCGTCAATGAAGACTCTCATCACGGAGAATCAAGGACTGATGGCCACCAACACGACTCTACTGGAAAGGATCGAACAACTCCTTGGTGAGAAGAAGACTGATACCCCTATGGAGACGGGGGTGCCGGTTCCAGTTCCTTCAACTACTCCGACTGTTCCCCATCTGGTGACCCCTGACGAAATGGAGGATTAAACTGATGGAGAGGTCTCCGAAGGCGACCATGACCCGGAACCCAAGTCAAGCGGAGAAGAAACTTTTCGCATCTCCCGTCACCGCGAACGAGATGTTTCACGTTCTCGAAACGTCTCTCGTTCTCGCTCACCGCGTCGCACCTTCCCGAGAAGAACAAGTCCCGCAGGTCCACGTCGGTCGCGCCTTCTTCAAACAAGCGCAGACGCTACGGAGATTCCCGTTCTACCTGTGCTTCCCCTCAGCGTCGTGTACGATTCGAGGAGAAGTACCGTCCAAGACACTTCCAGGAGAAACAGAGACTTCCTTCTCGCAAGTGTCTCTTCTGCTCATCCTCAACTCACGCCACTCCACGCTGTACTCAGTACACGAGAAGAGAGGAAAGAATCGAATGTCTGGAGGCCAAGATGGGATGTCCCTGCTGGAGATGTCTTCGCCCCTATCAGGAATGTCAGGACAAGCCCTGCCACTCCCACTGCAGCCTCTGCAAGGAGAAACATCACCAGGCGATTTGCCCCAAGTTCGCCCCTTCGGAGTATGCATGAATCATCCCAACTCTTCAATTGTTACTTCACTGTTGCTGTATCATCTCTATTGTTGCTGTTTCTGTTACTGTAATTTGTTATTGCTTCTCAATAACACTTGTTATGGATATTTCCGTCTCTATTTAACACATCACAACACACCAAGGGTTTTCTACATGGGACTTCTCATTCTATCTCTTCTATCTTTCTATCTCTTCGGTCAACCCACTCCTTGGTCATCTCTCATATTCATATTTTTCTTCAGTCAGTGCTCAATGCAATATTTCTCGTGATCCGGCCTCCCCTACCTTCGGAGTTTGAGCATGTATCACTCAATGTCAGATGTTATCACCTGTTTGTGGGCGGAGTGTCGCGAATCGCGAACGTTCATAATACATTAACTGACGGAGAACACTTCTATCTACATTTTCTAAACGCAGTTACAAAAATCACAATCAAGAAAGTTCTCGTCACTTTACTCCGTCCTTCTATTTTGCCCTCCGGCTGAATTGGCAACGAGCCAAGATTTGAACTTCGCGCCTACCGTAACTTCCGTGCGATCAGCGCACCTTGTCATAGGCATTTTGCGGGTCAAAAGAGCACTATTGAAGGATTTTCGCATCTCTCGTTATTCTTGAGTATTTTACCCGAGTAGAGGGTTGTTGCTGCCTTTCACACCCTTCCTGCTTTTGGACGGGGTTGTCGAGATCGACTGTTTCTCCACTCCAGATCCTCATCGCGACGCAGGGATCGACAGGAGCAGGAGGCAGAAAAGGCGGTAACGATTCATTCTGACTCAAGTCTCAACCATTCCAATCGGATCTTTCCTTTTTCAACCCGACCCGATTTATATCCATCGTTCTAGTTGTCTTCGGCCGGTCAAGCTGCGGAACGCGCTCTCTGGAACTTCGATCTGTCGAGATCCTTCAGAGAGTGTCCAGATCAACGACTCCCTCGACCGAGGCAGCGACTTCAACGGTCTAGCCAACAGACCGAGTGAGTAATCTATCACCCTTCTGTTTGTATTCTCATTTCCCCCTCTTTCATAATTCTTTTCTTAAACTATTCCCCACTATTTCCACATAAATTTTATGTAATTAAATCAATCCCCATCGTGCTTTCTTAGGATACCACACACAACTTGAGAGGGTTACAAGGGGTTTGCCTGTGCACTCTTTTGCCTTGCACACAATACAACATACTTACCACAGTTCAAGAATTACGTCGGATCCCCCAATAGTGCGCACAGATAAGGCACATGGCCAACCCGCCTTTGACCCTAAAAATTACTCTACCCGGAATATAAACAGCCAGCTTATTTTAAAACTCTACTCAGTTTTGGCCCAAAAATAGCCCCGAACGCAGGTTGCCCAACTCAACAGTAACTCCCCTTCGACCCACTTCGCGCGAGCTATTTGAACTGCATTTATCCAGCAGTGATCTCTCATGATTTTCCTTTTCCTGTTCAGTTTGTAGCGGGGTTCTCCTAATAAGTAGCCGCTCGTGAAACATCGTTCGTGAATGGAGAAGAAGAACACCAGGCGCACAAAGAAGGCATGTTCTTTCGGAAATATATTTTGATTATTTTACTGTGCTCAGGTCTCGTTCTCGATCTCCTGTTACTACTGCAAGGGACAGTACGGATATTACCAGCTATTCTCGGGTATTGCCATTCTTTGCGAAAATGAAACATTGTATTGCTTCTTCATGCTTACTCTGCCTTTTAGCAACAAGTTCGTAATCCTCTTAATGGCATGGTGTTTTCTCAGAGATATTGGATCATATACAAGAAGCGTATGAGAGTATGTTTGAATGTGTTGAATCTCAATTACTATCCAATTCAGTTGCGTGTTCACAGATATCACAGATCTTCTTAGAGAACGGACCAAAATGTGTAAGGGGTGGCTGCAGCACATATTTAAATTCACAACGAAAATAATTTTGGCTGACTATATCGACAACGCTGATCACGATGGCATGCTTCGTTTTGCATCAAAATTCCTCATTGATTTTATAAGCCCTCAGGGCATGTTTCTTATTTTCACTTTTATGAGTTATTTTCAAGGGATTTTGATGTTCCAGAGTGACAGAGGTGTTAACCGCGATATTCCCATAAAAATTTGAGATGCGGTTCTGTATGCAAATTTTCCCTAAATGGCACTTTGAAAGTTTCAACTAATTTTCATGTGAAAAATTTTCCTTTGTGCACGTGAGATAAGAACAGATGAAGCAAAGACTTTTTTCGGACGCCGGGTCATTTGCAAGGACATAAGGCAAATGATGATGTCCTTGCAAATGACCCGGCGTCCGAAAATTTCTTTGCTTCATCTATGCAGCGATTTAGGACAGACACAATTTTGACCTGAAAACATTACTGTATATAGATTTCGATGTAGCGATTCCAAATCTGTTCTTATCTCACGTGCACAAAGGAAAAATTTTCACATGAAAATTAGTTGAAACTTTCAAAGTGCCATTTACGGAAAATTTGTATACAGAACCGCATCTCAAATTTTTATGGGAATATCGCGGATAACACCTCTGTCACCCTGGAACATCAAAATGCCATGAAAATAACTCATAAAAGTGAAAATAAGAAACATGCCCTGAGGGCTTATAAAATCAATGAGGCATTTTGATGCAAAACGAAGCATGCCATCGTGATCAGCGTTGTCGATATAGTCAGCCAAAATTATTTTCGTTGTGAATTTCAATATGTGCTGCAGCAACACTCATCCGCTCTCTGAGAAGATCTGTGATAGCACAGAACTTCTAAGACTGTAGGGCAACATGTGGATGTGATTGGTGATTGAATGAACTTGACCCAAGGGCTTATGAAATGACTATGGCATTTTCATGTCTGATGAAGCAGGTCATCATTCTCAGGGTGGCCGATATGGACAGGACATTTTTTTGAACTGCGATAAGTGCTACAGTAGTGCTCACCCGCTTTCTCAGAAAACTTGTAGTAAAAACCATGCCATTAAATTTTCTCACCATTGACTAATCCCTCTGTCCTCTCTGGTCTTCCTTCCGATACAGAAACGAGAGCAGAGAACGCGAGACGATGAGGATCAACAACGTGTGCCATCAGAGCATTCTGAATGCATAGCGTTTGGATAGCTAATCTATAGATACATACCTCTTCTGCCTTTTCTAACTTCTCCTCGACTAGTTCTTGCTGTCGGGTAACCTCATCCGTTCTTGTATGTCTCGCTTTTCTTATCTTCCTGTGCCGCTCTTCTCGTTTTTCACAGTCCACCTGTATATCAACAAATACTTGAGAGTAAAGCAGATAGCGAACCGGAGAACATTTTCCGACACAAGAAGAGCAATCGCATTGGAATCGGATCATGCTTGAATCGGGCCACTTGAAGGTACGGAATATGGCCTGAATGGACACTGTCACCTAATCATCATCTTCATCCAGGATTTTACCTGTGTGACTGAATCGGTCAACCTCGTCCATTGTGGGAAGAGCTGATCGTCAATAGCACAGCCAACCTTATCCGTGAGTGAGTATCTTTCTCCTGTCTCAATGTTGACGGCAAAACAGTTTTTGGGAAGGATCGAGTACGTCTCTGAAGAATGATTAGTCGTGAGAAACGAATTGAAACTGGTAGACTTACGATTCGGCTGCACTTCTAGTCTCAGAGTGAGAGATTCTCCAACAATGGCTGAATGAACTTGTTCGTTGATGGAATTGGTAACTGTGAGCTTGCAGATGGGACCTGAAAGAGAACATACAGCCGTACAGCGAGCCTAAGTGCATACCAGTAGCTTGATCCTCTAAGGTCCAAGTGGATTCGGGATCAGATATGTTCACTTGTGACATGACTTCCTTTACTCCGATCGGATAGCGACAGCGGAGATCATATGCCTAAACAGGATTCAGGATAGTTGTATCGTGGAATATCAACAGTACCTCAGCAGCTGTGGTGATGAAAAGTGGATGTCTCTGTACGATGACTGTTGTGGTGAACGTGTCCTTGTCCTCCAGCTTCACGTTACAGTGTTCATACGGAATGCGGAAGGTGTATGGGCGTTCTGATTGCCGAAGGGCAGTGAATGCCTACGAATTACACGAGGTTCATTTGTTACGCTAAGTGGTTTCTCACCTTGGCACAATGGGGGTTTTCTGCTTGTCCCTTCACGAACATTCTTCCTTCGAAAGGCGCAGTGTCGTTAGGCAACATGAGTGCCATTCCATCGGGCTCACAGTACACTTAAAATTCAAAATTCCTGCTGAGAAAGATGATTTTTCTTACCTCCCAGATTGCCGACCTTAAGATGCTCAATGCACACTTCACGACCATCGCCGATGAATCCTTCAGGACAAGCACAGTTGAATGTTCCCGGAAGATTGGTGCATTTTGCGAGAGCATGACAAGGATGCTTCACGGATGAGCACTCGTCAACATCTGCAAAAATCACAGATGATAGTCATGACTCGTCGCTGTAATACGAAGATTTCCGACTTACTGAGATTTGAAACGTGAATGATACTAACCATGACACCGCCCATCGATTTCGCTCTTCTCATATCCATCCTTGCACTCGCAATGCCCTTTCCTGCACAGTTGAGTCTCTGGATCACAAGCATCAGCACATGCAGATGGAACGGTACCGATCAGAGGGGAACGACTAGGTGTCACTGAAAATTGTTTTGTTAGTGCTGTTACATCGACAATCTTATGTTCTTACCTTTCGTGCATCGGAATCCGTCCCCTTCATATCCATGCCTGCAGAGACAAGCTCCGTTCGGCAGACACACGGCATTTGCAGAGCAGACCGAGGCATCCGAGCGACAGGAACGAACGGCAAAGCAGGAGATTCCATCACCGAGGAATCCTGAATACTCGACGTGAGATGCTTTCTCTGGCGTGGTTCCTACCAGGTTCACACTTGCATGTTCTGTTCTCATCATTGCAAGAAGCGTGGGGATGGCAGATTCCGGGGAAATGTACACAATCACGGGGATCGGGCACACAACAGAGACCGTTGCCGAAGTAACCGACCTATGCAAGAAGAGATTCATATGTGAAAGATAATCAATATGTTTACATTGCACTCGCATACTCCTCCATGTGCACAGTGAGCGTTCATATCGCATTCGGAGCAGTTCGCTGACCTCTGATGGAGGGAAACACATTTGATGCCGTCGCCTTAATTTATTAAGTTATTGTGTTCACTGCCTCAGTTTTCTTGAACAGCTTGACATAGTTGTTCTCACTTACCAGTAAAGCCTTCCATGCATTGACAATGCCTTCCTGCGCAAACCGCTTCAGGCCCACACAGGGTTGGATTTAGGACGCAATCCTGCAATGTCAATTTGTCACAGAGCTGTCTTTATTTGATCTCACCAGAGGATGGGGTTCGCAGAGATATCCATCTCCTATGTACCCAGTCTTGCATGCACATCTCTTCGATGAAGTGTCACAAGTGGCATTGGCATGACAAGCAGAAGGCTCCTGCACGCAGTCCAGGGACTTAGTTTGCCTGAAAGTTTAATCTTGCGATGTTTGTTCTATTATAGGTCAAGCTAATAACATATGGATCGAGATTTACTCACTGGCAAGTCGTGTAACCATCTCCTTCATATCCCGGTTTGCATGTGCACTCCCCACTGGTCACATCACATAGGGCGAATACGTGGCATGCCGAGCGATCCGAGTCTGTACACCTGAAGAAGAAAATGACACAAATGTTTTGTTTCTGGCTGATTTTTCCAAAAAAGATTGTGTAAACGTACTTGGGCAGTGGCTCGTCGGTTGTCTGCCCCTCGCCTCCATTGTCAGGCTCTGCATTTTCTTTCGATGGCATAGTGGCAGCGGCGTCTGAAGGAAGATCAACTCTCTTGATGGATCCAGTAATAAGGGTCGGGGTCGTAGTCGTAGTGACAGAAGGAGTTGTGCTTGGGGATGCAGACGGCCTCGTGCTTGGCCTCACAGTTGATGTGATAGGAGGGGATGCAGGGGTGGAAGAATTCTCATGCACTGTGCTTTCCGTTGATCCATACGCCTCAGGCTTATCAGTGACAAGTTCACGGATATCTGGTATATAGGGTTCTGTCCCAGGGGGCATGCCACTAGGAACAGTGTTATTGTCACAGGGAACGTGAACCATGCGAGGAGTGACTTCGCTGCCAGCATCTCCATCGACAACATGCGGGGAAGGAGTGTGAGGAGGAATGAAAAGTGGGGTCTCGTGTCCTGGTTCGGGACCAGGAGTGAAGTTCTCAGGCACATCAATGGGGAATGGAGTGGAGGGACCGATGGAGACAGAGGCTTGCACGGTGGACACGGGGGTGCCTGAAGAGGATACATGCTCATGCGGGGATGAAGTGAACGAGGACACAGAAATGGGTGTAGTGAGTGAGGAACTGAGAGAAACAGAAGGTTCATCCGATGAACTAATGAGATGTTTGTCAGTGGTGGATTGAACAAAAGATGACGTTATGTTTGTGGAAATCATACGTGTGGTTGTCGGTGCTTCGCTTGTGAAGGAATTGGAATGAACAGTGCCAGTGTTGGTGGATTGAACAGAGGAAAGGGTAGAGTTAGTGAGAGTGCTAGAATCAGTGCTCATCGGTTGAACAGATGATGCAGTCTCCGTAGTGGCATGGGCAGAACTAGTGTTGATCTGGCCGTTGCTAGTAGTGGATGAAATAAAGTGTGAGGACGAGCTTGAAATGGTTAAATCTTTTTCAAGAACATCAGTTGTTGAATGAAGAGACGCGCTGTTTGTATGCGAGATAGGATCTTCGGTGAATGATGCCGTGGTTTCATTTGATGGAACTAGTGAGACAGTTGCGTTGAGTGGTATCACTGTGGTTCGAGCAGTAACTACTTCCTCGCTAGATGTACTAGGTGCAGTGGAAGCGAAGGGAACAGAAGATGAATTATTTGCTAATTTGCTAGCTTCTGTTGTCGTGGTTGAGTCAGAGTGATAGGTCGTGGAAATCGACATTGACTGTCCAGTCGTAGCTACTGTGCTTGATGAAGGTGAATCAGAAGCCGTGGTTTCATTTGATGGAACTAGTGAGACAGTTGCTTTGACTGGTATCATAGTGGTTGGAGCAGCTGTAGGTAAGGTGGACATTAATTGAACAGAAGATGTGCTGAGAGGAATTACAGTTGTTGTAGGAGAAGCTGGGTATTCACTAGGCTGGATAGTGACGGTAGAAGGAAATAAAACAGAAAATGTCCTAGAGTGATGTGCAGTCATGAAATCATTAGTTGTTTTCACAGTTGAGATAACTGGTGTTGATGAGGGAACAGTACTTTCAAATGCTGCACTCGCTGAGGAAAGTGAGACAGAAAGAGTGCTCGGATTGTTGGATGGCACAGTAGACGCAGTATGACTAGATAGTGTGGTGTCTCGTGCAAAGCCCTCAATGTCAGTTGAAGTGTGAACGAAAGTTGGAACCGAACTTGTTGAGATGAGTGCAACAGAAGTTGGTGTCATATGCGGAACACTGGTTGATGAAACAGAAGGCAAAGTGAATGGAACAGAAGAGGGTGTTTCATTAGTAGGTGTAAGTGAAGATAGAAAAGGTGTTTCACTAGAAGGTGAATGGGTCTCACTGTTCCGTGCGGATGTCGAGCTGTCAGTTGAAGTTGTCCTCATTTTCTCACTAGTCACGTGCAAGGTAAATTGGGGCTTCATTGTTGTTGTTCTTGTGTGCCCGACAATGTGGATGATCGTGCGAGTATGGCCTTCGGGAGTGATTGTTTCGTTCTGCGAAGTACTCAGGACATGCTCTGACCCATCAGGACGAGTGTACGAGGACTGAGTGCTTGTGTAAACATTCGTTCTGTTCAATGTTGCCGCGGTGGAAACAGAAGGACCTTGTGTTACTTCTGAAGATGAAGTAGTTCTATGAGTGGAGGACGTGGGTTCGGCAGTGAATGGTTTTAATGACGACGAAGACCCTCTGAGATCCACTTCCACAGTGACATCTTCTCCATTCTTCGTTGTTCTGCTTCCAGCGGCTGTTGATGATATGGAAGTTGGTGAGTTTCCATCATCAGACCGGACAGTAGAAGAACCGTAGACAACTTGGGCAGTCACAACTCGTACTCTATTTGGTTGTTCAGTGGGCGTAACAGTCGATTGTCCTTGGTCTCTTCCTCCATTATCTTCGTTGGAGCCTTCCACATCAACAAATATGTTGGGACGACTAGTGGTGCTTGATGACATCATTTCCTCATTGCTGTGAGTAGCATTAGGAGTGGCGTTGGTAGAAGTAATTGCACCTTCCGTAGTGCTGGCCGATGTCGCAGAAACACCTGACCTTGCCGTTGTCCTTGTGCCATCAGTCGTGCGAACTGGCAGCCCGGAAACTGTCGATGAGACTACTGCATGATCAGTTGAATTTGAACCATCGTCTGTCGCTGTAGTTTGCAAATCGGATGGGTCTGTCGATGAATCAAGAGGTGCTGAAGTCGTTCTACTTTCAGATTCAGCAGTCGTAGAAGATGACCGACTAGAACTGGGGGAAGTGCCATCGGTCGTGTTATCGGGTCTGTCTGTGGTCGGAGACACTATTCCAGTTGCTGCTCGACCTTCTGCAGTGCTGGCCGATGTCGCAGAAACACCTGACCTTGCCGTTGTCCTTGTGCCATCAGTCGTGCGAACTGGCAGCCCGGAAACTGTCGATGAGACTACTTCATGATCAGTTGAATTTGAACCATCGTCTGTTGCTGTAGTTTGCAAATCGGATGGATCGGTCGATGAATCAAGAGGTGCAGAAGTCGTTCGGCTTCCAAATTCAGCAGTCGTTGAAGATGACCGACTAGAACTGGGGGAAGTGCCATCGGTCGTGTTATCGGGTCTGTCTGTG
>JACMIF010002271.1:1956-18749 GCA_014805445.1 Diplogasteroides magnus | reverse complement strand
GCTCAAATTCCAGTACAACAAAAGTTATGATTTTTTGCATATTTACAGTTATTTTTGGATTTTTCACATTTCATATCTTTTCAGCGGAGCAGGATGCGGAAACCAAATCATTTTGGTTGTAGTACATAAATGTACTTGTGCAACCTCCATAAATATCGAGACTTCAAAACGATTTTGAATTTTTGGTTCCAGATCCTGGTGCATTTGGTCGGTTATTACCTGGAAACTCTGTTAATTGTTTCTGCAACTGTCAATCGCGTCTGATAATACTGCTTTGCTTGTTGTTTCGATACCACAACATCACATATCAACCAACAAGTTCCCCATCTGCCGTTATTTGAGCGAACTGCTACCCAAAATCACCATTCGCAGACCATACATCAAAAACTGGCTGTAGTTTCAACAATTTCTTTTCTTGTTTTTGCAAATATGAAACACACATGTGCTTTTTGTTTATTAAACCACCAGAGTGTGATCACACATTCTTCCATCATCAATGACGCACGAATAGGATATACTCAAAAACACGGCAATATCCATAGTACAGCTGTCCTATATCCCCTCCACTACACTCACCATATGTGATTCTGTCCGAAGTCGTCAAAGCCGATGACGTTTGTGATGCAGCGCTTCGAATAGTGTGCGTTCAGGTCGAAGATGCCTCCCTGAAGATGAAGGCATTCAGCTATTGGTGTAGACTATTTGTGGGTTCCATTGAAAACAACTTTAATTACTACGAATGAAAAGGGTCATACTCACCCTGACCGAACCATCACTCATGACGAGCGAGTAGAACATGAGCGTCCGCTCCCAACCATCATTCATCGCCAATTGCGTCGTGTCCAGGCCGACAATAAGAGAAGGGTGTGACGTCTCATGAGGGTCCTGCAATGAAAGGGATTACGGTAGCCTTTAAGAGTATCATAGGAGAAAGACTACTGTAGCCAAGGCCGTGATAACGTATAGCGAAGACCATCGATGATAAAAATTAGTAATAAAAAACAGGGTATTCTATTTGTTGCGGCTACCACACTACCATCGCAAACGAATAGAACTTCTCTTAATAAGATACTTGAAACGTACTTATTACTGGCATACAATCTCGTCTAGGATTAATACGGTGAAAATTCTCACCCTCCTCGGCCGCTTCTTCAGCACGGGATGCATGCCGATCCACTTGTAGGCGTCCGTGAATTTCATCTGGAAAGAGACAGCAATTGATTGGGATATTGCAGCTAGACACCCTGGAATTCCGTGCAGGAAACTCACCACAACATTCTGCTGCGGCACGTACTCCTTCCCTGTATCCGTGACGACCTTCTCCACCTGAGATCAAAGTTCAGAGATTAAAGATTAATAATAAACTAACCTTATAGCATATAGCGAACATCCTGTTTTGCTGCTCGCTTCTGAAAAAAAAAATTTCATTTCCTTCAGCAAAAGGCGAAACTGATGTTATATTTATTATAGTAGTGCAGTAAATCCCCAGTAAATGCAATACAAAAAATTTCTAATAATTAATTTCATTATTTATATAATTGGCTGGCCTAGCAGTACACCGGCAGGAACACATCCACTATGGATAATCTCCTGGCTCGGAACAAAGCATTTTTAATGGTTTTAAAGTACTGACTTCTCGTGTGCAGACCAGATGTAGAAGCACTCTCTCGGATCGTTCTCAGGTTCCAAAACGACCAAATGGGAGACGAGAGACGGTACTGCGATGGGGAATGACATGCTGAAAACAGGATCCATAATAATCGTAGGTAACATTTTAATCAACCATCTGCCGGTAACGAACAATAATGATATAGACTACAGTTGAATGTTTTCACGACGTGATGAAATTGATATTATGTAAACCGTTATCGCAGTATTAATGAATTAGTTGCTTTGCACATAATCAAGGACTCCAAATGGGCAGCTACACAACTTATTGCACTGCAAACATAACGCTACCGTACCTTCCATATACATGATCGTACTGTCATCCAATGGCATGTGTGTGACCCAACGACAGCCACCGCAGCACCCACAAACTACCGTAAACCGCTACTCACATAGTTGTCTTGGCATCCAATGGTACGACTATGACTCCTCCGATGCTCAGTCCGACGATGGCGGCGCCAAAGTGTGGAAGGTACGCGAGGGCCGATACCCACACATCATCTGAAAACAAATGATGCTAAATCGATGATATATTGATTGATGAAATCGATTACCGACAAGGATACTGTAGCTGGATTTATTAAAAGTTATTTTTCTCTTTATCCCATTAGACCTACATAATCTTGACAGAAACCCGTTGCAATTTCGTCTCAAACACATGATGTGAATATGTCGAGATAAATTGTACTAGTTGTTGCAGGAGTCTACCATTTTCGCTATGGATATTTATGCAATAATGGTGAAGAAAACACTCGTGTAATGTGCGTCTCTCCGTGTCACCGTAACTGCCGAAGTATAGATTATCTCATAAAACGTCATATACCATGAGTAGCATAATTAATTCTCTCATCGTTTTCATATCACGTGCTTGAGGCGCAATTGCAACGGGGTTTTAAAGAAATTACAGTGGAGCAAAGTAAAGTTGGGTGCCGTCACGAAAACTGACCGACCCCTTCCCCCTTTGACCGTATCTTCACCCCCTAACCTTCATCATGGACGCTGGGCTTCTGCGAGAATGCCGCGTGGTAGTAGAAGCAGCGATCCTGGAGGTGGCTGCCTGAAATTAAGTATTTACATTGTAAAACAAATGATTTTTTTTATCTCAATCACGCAAAACTCTCTATTACCCATTGAAAGCAACATAATTTCTTCTGACAACAGTGAGTCAATGGCAATCATATCTATAAAACTATTATAAGTAATGCTAATCCTATTACGCTTTCTTCACTTTCAAGTTGGAAATTTGAAAATGAATCGAAATATGTCTGACATTAGATGCCCATAAAGTAAACGCCTTACGTAGTGCATTGGTGGAGGCGACCATACTGGGGATTTCCTTTCCATTGAGTGCAGATAGGAGAGAGGAGGATGGGTCAGTGGCATCCATGTTACTCAACTGAGATAGCCAACACTGGCCTGAATATCGATTGATGAGGAGAGAGATACGGTAGGGAATCAATCAATATTTCAGCTAGGAACGAAAACAACAAACCTTTCGTGCATCCAATAGCCATGACGCAGCTCCACTGACGAATCCTCTCCGACAACGCTCGTCCCTGAAAATGAAGTGCGATTGTGCGCGGATTACGGCATTATGAGACTCATGGTATTACAACTGAACGGATAGCAGAATGCAGTGTACTGTATTGCAAGTGTAGCAAATTGCTGTTTGGTATATCACCACTGACTGCATCAGCCCAGTATGATCTCATCAATCTTATTATAATAATATCCCACCTGTGTCTCCATATCAGCGGGATTGACAAGTGTGCGGAGGCATGTAATCTGAACGCAAATCGTCATGTTAAAGCATCTCACACTACATAAACAATGTTTTAAATTCCTTCTAAAGCCACCGGTTGACACTCTATCGGACCATGCAACCAATGAAAGTATATAAATACCTGGCCTCTTACGAAGATCGTGCGGGCGTGCACATAACCGGCGAGCCTGAATTATGCATAATTTCAAAGGAAAGTGTATCTGGTCTACTAGTAGAAACTACTTGAAAGTGCTTGGCCTATCTCTTATTCTAGCAAACACAGCTTCAATTTTTTAAACGAACAAGTTATTTCAGTGGTCATTTTTAAATACGCTAATTTCTGAATAGCATTTCTTAAATTTTGTTTTTAAAAAAATAACTCACGTGTCCACATACAACAGCACTCCATTCATCTTCTCTTCATTCGCTTGTGAGATTCTCCTTGCCGCCTTCTTCGCACTTCGTCTCTGTAATGGGAATTAGCCAAAATATGGTCATTATCGAATACCGCTCACTATTGAGCGTGAGGAAAATTGCAAAATGTCGTGCTCTACAGTAAGTTTCACAGTGCGATCAAACCGACTTACGGCCTGTTTCTTGGTTCGAAATCCATCAATCGACTCATCATCAGACTCTTCGCCTTCCTCCTCCTCATCGTCCAATTCCACCACATCTTCCGACTTACTGTGGTTGACGCCCAGCACCAGACCATATCGGCCATCTGAATAAGACGATGACGGCATTATAAATGGGCAGGGCCACGATGAGCCCGCACGATGCCCATCTGATACGTGATAATTATAAGGAAAATATGTCCCACTCTCTTCTCTCCTCAAGGGTAAAACTCACGTTTCCATGTAACTTGGCGCTTTCTCTTCTCAAACTATGCACGTTTGAGAAGAGAATGTGCTATAAAATGAGAGCAATTCCACTCTCTAATTTGGCATTGATTGTCAAAAATGAGTTGCTTTGACGCGTACATGTTGTTTTGTGCTCCATATTGCGCATAAAGGAAATGAGATTGAATGAGAGCCGCTACACTGTAGGATTCGGGGAGAAAACTACAATTTTCAAAAGCGGATTTGCAATTCGACGGATGATCACGTTACATTGCTCTCGCTATTTATGTAAAAAAAACCATGGATGGAAAGATGAATCCATTCTAAACGGGTGATTTGCTCATGAAGACATAATCAATCATATTGTTCATCGAAGCTGCACGAATTAACATGGGCAGAGATCGTGCTAAAATTTTCCTATAGTGCTTCCATTCAAAAATCAAGGAACAGCAGACCGTCTATTACAAGAATACACTATTCTCAACTGAAAAAATGGAAAACTTTCGCTCTGCAGAGTACCTCACATGTCATTTATAGAGTGAATTCGTCATTTTAACCATGTATGCTACATGAAGTTCTGTCAGTAGGTAAGTGATTGAGAAAAACCAACCAGCGAACTTAATCGTGTCCACATCAGAGACCACGACTCTGCCCACGCCATGCCATCCGGCTACCTTGATCATGGGACGGGGCATCTAAATGAAATAATGACGTCGTGAGTAATTCTGACGTCATAGCCCAGTTTAATGCAAGCCCACTCTCGACCAACTGGTCATGAAACGGTATAAAAGAAATAGACTTTGAAAATATACAATTTGTACAATCAAAATTAGCCCACAAGTCACCACGGGTTTATTGTTTTCTTGTTATAATCCACAAGAAATCAATAAATGGGTCTGGAAATGACGGCTAAAACTGATCTGGGGTGATTGGATCATAAATCAAACTGACGTTTGGAGGCTCGCAGACGTTCACTGTGTCACCGTCGATGCGCACTGCGATGCCGTTTTTGCCTGAACCATCAAATTAACATTTTAAACTAAAATACACTTTCAAAATTCTTATTCCCCCCCAAAAACGAGTGTAGACAAGACGTTCTTTAGAAATAACTTGCCGTTGCCATTGAAGAGGGACTTGCATTTCACTCGACGCGGATCGGACGGCCTTCTGAACATCATTTTAGCTTTCTTCGCATAGTTTTGCATCTGTTATGATCAAAAGCATTGGCTCGCAATCATGTATGGCATGTCGAATTTCAATCACGTCATGAGTGCAAGGTTTTCCCAGGAAGGGGCTTGATTTCCAGCTGTGTTTACTTGAAATAGCCAACCTGTATGTAATGATGGGGTCCGGTTCCAGCTCACATAATTGTTGCACGGGCCCGGCCATTGCCGAGACTGCAAATATTCAAATGAAAAGTTCAGGCTAAACTCGGCAAAAAAATTCCCGTATACAAGCAGGTGCAGAATGACATGGCGAATCTATGTGCATTTAAATAATTCGCTTAAAAGTAATGGAAAAGCCAGATAACAAGCATTTTTACAAGGCGAATAAAAATGTAAAAGCGCGTACGTTTCAAATTTCGCCAAAAAGCGCGCGAAATCAACGAAGTTGTATTGTTTAGTGAACGTTTCGGACCGGTATACTTTTCGACGGTTTTCACTCTTGCGGATGGCTTCATTGTGGCATAGTTTGATTTACGATTATTTGGATGATGACTTGGGAAAAATCGTTTGGAAATTGATTAGTAGTCTTTGGTCTGATGATCCCCTCCTTCATTTGGTGTCTCATAATGATGCTTCACACATTTTACGGCCATCGTTAATTCAGGTGTGAGGCTGATAAGAGGATGTGCTGGAGGGGGAATACTGCCATGCCATTTCATCGTTATGGAAAGACATTATTACACAGACGCAGACGACTTCACGGTTCCGGATGCTGGACCATGTAAGACAAGGACGACTGAAGGCGTAAAAACGCTGTGAATCTAATAGTCTTTCCCTCTTTGGAGTGTCGGTCTCTCGCTTTTAGAGGCAACTACTAAAGAGGGAAGAATGATGACATGACATGGTCATTCTTTATTGAGTGTATGACAAGGTCTGACAGGCATAAAGAGGTTTTTGACTTTCCTACGTGTGTGGGTCTCCCACTTCCCATCTAAACTACACAAGTTTTCGTCAGTGTGCACTAAACAACAGTCATCCTGGCAGTTAACTGATGTCATACCTCTCTCTCTTTAGAAATAGAATCAGGGACAGACAGTAAAAAACGCTGTTGAAGCCATCATCTTTTTTAAAAGTAGAGTGTTGTCGTTTTTTTACATCTCTGTAGTCTGACGGATCGGTTGATTATGTCCTTATTTTCAAGAGGTACCTACCTAGAGATAATTACCGAATATCGAAACTTCCACTTTATTTCCATTTCTTGTTAGCAATCAACGCCTCATCTCTCGTGAAATTAAAGGACCAGAAATATATAGCACCCATTACTATTGACACATTTGGCTTTTGTCTTGACACTTTCAAATTACGCTTTTACAGTAAAACTATAATTTTGTCGCTTACTGATATTTTCAAAATACTTGTCATTAAGTATTTTGAAGGAACTGTAATTTTGGACTTTGACATTATTCTTCTAATAAATCTTCGATGCGAAAAGTCTCCCATTCTTGTCAGTGATATGGAATGACAAAAAGTAGACGCAGTCCCCCATTGCTAATGACACCTCCTGCTTATCTTCGTTCATTGCATTGCTGCCAGCGAGGGCGGCGGCCTCTTTTTCATCTCCCATAATTATTGATAATCAGTCCGGCCGGATCCATTCATTCTCTGTTGAAATAGGACATAGTTCCACTTCCTTCACCTATTATACCACCTACTTATGTTTAGCATAAGACGGCTTTTTCTAACTTTCTGGCGATTTGGACGGACGCGTTATGTGGACCTCCTTTTTTTTTAGCTCCCAGCCGATTTAAAAGAAAAGCCTAAAACCATTCTTCTTCATCCCCTTCACTTGGCGGATCGCCAAAAAATCTAAAGGTCTTAAATAATTTTATTGGAAGTGCAAAATGGACCCGCCATTTTTATTTGTCTGTCTGGGAGAAAGACAGGATAGGACTTTTGCGCCATAATGATGAAATGGTAATTTGCGCCGTGACGACAACAATGATGCTTCTGTGCACTGCATTTTACTGCGCAAATGTCCATGCGATCTTGTTCTGTACCCGTCTGTCTCATTAGGTTGGCAGCTATTATGCGAGATTGGTTATGTTTCATGAAAGCTATATCTTTCTATCAAGATATAGGATCAGTGAAGCATAACCGAATTCACATACAAACTATACTGGTAATCATTTCTCTTCGGTCCCGCACTCCTCTTTCAATTGCCTGTTCTTGCCAAATCTTCGTTATGCTTATCGTCCAATAAAATGTCTTATCTCAAATGATTCAGATGCCCGTGTTGCCTTGTTAGTCAGTTTGATGACCGTGTCATTCATTGTCGCCTTAAATTTAGCGGTCGACAATTGTCAACATTTATATAATGTCATTTTATGAGCTTGAAAGAGGAAAACAATATCAACTCTTTGTACTTACTCGTATCTGATTCACATTTGATGAACATCGCAAAGCATTCTTCTTTCATGATGATCATATTTTCCCACTTTAATTCGCTATTGTGATTCATTTCATATTGTTAAACGAGATATAAGATTATTCATAGCGTATGCAATTAATTGTAAGTCTCTGTCCATGTCGCTATCAAGTGATTCACTGTGTGACAGCAGGATATCTATCAGTTTCGCCATAGTGTCGCAAGTGTCAATGGCTGCTGAAAGGAAAGTGCTCCATGGACATTTGGCAGATGCCATCATTCGCAGCATTCAAATGGCACAAGTGTCCATGGCGCAGCTGTCTTTCGCACTTCACTGGAAAAAGATGAACAATGTGTACAGCTCCTCTGGTACCTCTTATGATTCATAACCTATAATGACAGCATACCCCATCTCCCCTTCATTTGTCATATTCTTCACAGATAAATACTCCCACTGCATTGGAAAAAACAGGAACAATGGGCGCTTCTATCGGCATTGTGTGACTCTTATCTTTTTGTGTGCCCAGTAAAACATCTGCCATCCAAGGATTGCCGTCATACCAAGCATTTCTCAATCTCATATAGTTCAGAGCCACTTACTAAAAAACTGATCCAATTAACCCATTCCCATTCCCGAGCGATCGCCTCAAAAGCTCGTAGACATGAATCCGTCAGAGGTTGGGGGTGGCAATAACTCCAAATTGTGATATTCTGAGTTCCCGTCATTTGCCTCCTGTTCGGCGACACTTATTGATAACTCGCACAAAAGCGTGTCCATGATGTGTCAAAACCCAGCCACTTTGCAGCTACTCCTCTTTTTTGTGCCGTTGTATCTGATCGATTTCCACTAAATTTGCACCACAACGATAGTGTGCTAAATATCCGCTTATTAATTCATCCAACTGCCCCGGATATTTTACCTGCTATTTCGTGGCTTTTCTTAACTCCGATCTTGATTCCTGATATGTTTCACATGCGATGTATATAGGTTTGCGCTGTAACAGTTCAGTTTTTCTTCACCCGGGGTTACCTCAATAAATGCATTCACTATTTCGGCGCATATGTCCATGCAAACCTATATATTCAAACTTTTCATTACAGTTATTTTTGCAGACTCG
Source organism: Diplogasteroides magnus (assembly GCA_014805445.1). Classification (NCBI taxonomy): domain Eukaryota; kingdom Metazoa; phylum Nematoda; class Chromadorea; order Rhabditida; family Diplogasteroididae; genus Diplogasteroides; species Diplogasteroides magnus. Next base: position 9,771 of record JACMIF010002271.1, on the reverse strand, counting down.
TACGATCAAATTAGGAGACGGATGACCTGGGGAGCTAGATTGAGATAAAATTAGGGTTCCTAAACCTGTAGAAATTGCACTTGTCGTTTGTCTCATGTCATTTCGCTTGTGCTCTCTCCCATGGTTCAGACTACTACTTCATAGAGATTAAAATGTATTTTGTTATTTTATTTGAGGCCCTATGATGGCCAATATGCACGACCAACCTATTCTCATTTCGCCTCTGCTAAATATTACGTTGCCCGCATTCCCGGTTGTGATCAATTGATTGTCGAATTTGGTCATTAAATTGGTCCTCCCCCTCCCTCTTCCCGAGACTGTGTCGCCTTGCACTCTTATCTACCTATTCACATAATGTTCAATATGTGCACTCACACCTTTCAGGTGATCGACCGACATGAATCGGGTCCTACTCTGTTTACTGCTGCTATCCGCAATAGCTTTGGGATCATCGGAGAATTCGAACGAAGAAATTGAAGCCGATGAGGGATACTTCGAGTATCTCTTTGGTGATGAGGTGAGGGGACTTATGGCTATGCATTTTTCGTGCAGCTCTGAACAATTCGCTCCCGTTCTACGCTGTTTACTGTCGCTACTCAGCATTTGCCACGAATCTTTGCTCACCTCCTACAGGCTCATTATCGCTAATGAGCAGAAGAAAGCCATTAATTTTCAAAATCATGCGAGGAATTCGTTCGATACTTGGAATCTTCAGACCCCATTTCGCTACATACGTTTCGCTGAAGGGATTAGATATTCTGCGTCTCGCAAATAGTTTCAATAGTGCCACGATTCTTCAAACAGCAAAGAAACCAGAATTAAAGGAAAATTCATTAATTCGCTAATTTTTTTGCAAAATGTCGAGCACCTGTCTGTGAGACGCTTTCCGATGGGCAGATCGATATTCCGGGCCAGTTGAGATTTTGTTTGCGTTTTGAGGCTGGCGAGTGATTTGCACACACGCAAGGAAAAACACTTTATTCATTTCCCCATTTGGTAATCGCCTATCTTACTCCTTGCATGGCTCCACTAAATGGAGAATTTCAGGAAAACCACACTGTCGCCATTCACACTGCCCACGGCGTTCAATTGGCCTCGTGGAAGTTCGACTACGTCAAGGAACCGCTCATTCTAACATTCTTCATCATCCTCATAGGAATCTTCAAACTCCGTGAGTCTCGTTTCTCCGCCTCCCCATTCCGGCATATGTGTTTAGGATATTTGACAATATTATTTGTTGATTGATGATATCTATAAAAAAATTTCAGTCTACCACCACTCCCGATGGATACAGAAGATCGTTCCCGAATCATGCTGTCTCATCGTACTCGGTGCCATCCTGGGAACTGCTTTCCTGTGAGATCTGTTTGAAATTACAACGGGCGAATGACCTAAGCGCCATAATGGCGAAACTGACAGTTTTGCCGTAAGAATGAGGATAACCATGGTGATCTATCCATTTCACAAGTGCGCCATGGACATTTGCGCCATTTTAATGGCACAAATGTCCATGGCGCACTTGTCTTTCGCCCTTTACAAAATTCATTGTGAAAGAATAAATGCAGCCGGGATTTGTTATTTAACATCGAATATGCGAAACTCTCTTACAATTGGAATATACTGATTGGAAATTTACTGACTGATTAAACATTTATAACCCAAGACCTAATAAGCATTGTCTGAAACATATCTGAAACTGTTACAACTGAAAAATATCCTTCTGTGTTTCCTTGCTCGAAAATCGAAAATGAATACTGTTCTAGCGATTCTGGCCTACTTGGCAAAGCAGTCTTTTAGACAGAACAACTCCCACCCAATGATTATCCTCTGAACAACGAGGAGTGAAGTATTCATATGATTTTTTGTTCAGTGGCAACACGGATAACGTCAAGTTCCTTGAGTTCGATTCGCGTACCTTCTTCTTTTTCCTCCTACCACCGTGAGTGATTCATCTTGCGAATGGACTGATCGTTAACTTTTCTTAACCATAAGGAACCCCCAGCACTGAATTAATTGTCGGGTCTTTTGCATGGAAAACGTAAAAGATAACATGATGATTTGGGCCATCAGCGCTAATATCATCTGAGGCGGAAATTAGCATTTGAATGTCGGTTTGCCAAGTGCTCTCTTTCGAATTGGGGCAGACACATCTTTGATCGATTTCAACACACTCTCACAATCGATTGCCTTCTTTCGTTAATGGTCTACGATTTCAGTACGCTGTACGATTGGTGTACATTGGAGAGTGAAGTTTACATAAATACAGTGAAACCTATCTATGACGGGTATCTGAACTGTGGCTCCGTAGTTTCCGTCACAGGCATTCATAGAGGGTGTGAAATATAGAACATCCTGCATGATCCCAAACTTCGAATGCCATAAATATAATTTCTAGCGTAACTAATCAATCAATATCTCAGGATCATCTTGGAGTCCGCGTATTCGTTGAAGGATCGGGCGTTCATTGAGAATCTCGGCACGATATGTCTCTACGCAGTTGTGGTGCGAGATTTCTGTAAAATGTAATCTGCTATAGTTCGAAGAAAAATATTGACCTTTATCAAGGAAGTTATAGTTTTTGAATTCAAAGTACCATAATCCCTGATTGTTATCCTCCAGATGACAAACGCTAGTGCAGTTATGTTTCAAAGCGTCGTTAAAAGCGCCTCGCTCAATGCAAAATTAATAAACTCAGCCAATACACATTTCATGGCAATACCATACCAAATGATCATACAATCAAGCATATCCTAATTCTTGTGATCCTCATACAAGGAATAACCGTAATCAATTGATCTCGATGCTACCGTAGTCCTAACGACAAATAATCCTGATTTAGGGCACTATCCTGAACATCATTATCATCGGTGGAGGACTCATTTTCCTGTGGTGGATCGGATTCATGGGATCATTCGAGGTGGGCTGTCTGGTCAATGTAATCTTACACAGATTGCAAAGACAGAACATGTTTCTTACTCTAGTCAGCATGAGATTATGTTTCACATCTTCATGAATATCTTTGTGTCGGTTGAGAGATCGGTGGCTTACTCGCTGCTCGCGGTTTTAGAAAGAAATTAATAATAATAATGCGACGAAAAGCGTCTTCAGATAACCTCTTGCTGCTTGACCTTTCCTTCTTTTAAAGAAATACGCACAATATTGGCGTGTTTTGCATTACACAATCATCCAAATAGATCGCTAAATATAAACCTTTTCCCCCATTATGATCTCTTCAATCATACTATATTCTGTATACCGTAATATCGTGAATGGAGCTTTATCCTATGTTATGTCAATTACAGGTCGCTCATCATGATTACGGTAGTATTCCAGATGAGTCTGATTACGGTGGAATGGGATATAGACTGTACCATACTTTCTGTAATTGCAGGTCGCTCCACTCGACTGTCTCCTCTTCGCCGCACTCATCGCTGCTGTAGATCCAGTGGCGGTGAATTTTTATTTATTTCCTTTTCGAACTGCACAATCAATCGCTGAGCCATTGTTGCAGATTACACTGTTTCACTCTATCCTGGCCGTGAAACATAATATATATTTAGTTGATTACTGTTTGGTAACTCAATGTTTGGGTGGAATCTTCAATACAAAAATATATGTTTCACACAGTGCGGATAACTGTTAGAGCAATCTTGTTGTAATGACATCCTGTTGGCAAATCTTTTTAAAAAATACAATAAACAAGAAAACCCTTTCCAGGTTCTTGCCATCTTCCAAGAGGTCGGAGTGAACAAAGTACTGTACTTCATGGTATTTGGAGAGTCTCTGTTGAACGGTACAGTAACCTTCATCTCTTTCACCTACCGTAATACTTCATCAAACGTGAAAAAATGCCAAAAACTATCTCTCCACAGTATTTATTTTGAACACAAAGCGCTAAGCATTCGTTTTGCATTATTTACGGTATCTCTGAACTAGTGATGATCGCACATACCATATCCTTTCCCACGATCAATATGCCGTGGATACGGTATCTCCGAATCAAGATTTCCCTTGTAGACGCCGTCACCGTCGTGTGCTACACTCTCGTAAACGAGTTTGAGGAACTACCACATGTCACAATTGGCGACGTGAGTCAAATAAACTTTTTCTTACCGTACCGATCTAACCTTCCAGTTCTAATTGAGAAGTTCGCAGGGTCAAACTCCCAATTACAGGTCATTCTGGGCTTCTTTTCCTTCTGTTGTGTCTCTCTCGGTGGAATCGTGATCGGTGCGATCTTCGGACTGTTGTCGGCCGTGATAACGCGCTTCACGGAGCATGTTAGAGGTGGGATTGACAAATTGGCTACCTTATCCATTCCGAAGTCCATGGAAGGTACACCATGAGTCAACAATACGATCTGTTGCTTGATGAGAACATCATTAGTGATCATGTTGTAGTTCCTCTTCAAAAACCGATAACAATACAAAAGGCTGCCAAATTCTTACGTTTCATTGTCGAAATGTAGGAAAAAGCAAGGAATTCAGCAAAGCCACTTGAGCTGATGGTGTGCACCAATTAGTACTAAATTATTTCCTAAAAAAATTCAATTTCAGTGGTGGAGCCAGTGATGCTCTTCGGCTTTGCCTACCTTTCCTACATGTTTGCAGAGTTATTTCATTGGTCGGGAATCATTGCGTGAGTCTCACTTACTGTAATCATATATGTTCAAGGGTCACATAAATGATCTACAGTATTCTTACAGTATCCTCGTCTGCGGCCTCGTTCAAGCGCACTACTCGTGCGGTAACATCTCCTCGAAATCATTCATCTCAGTCACATACTCGGCCAAAGTCTTGAGGTAGGATCATTTGCTTTATAATCCTCATTACAAGAAGAAAGTGCCATAACGACACATTCGTTTTCTTTACATCAAATAAATAAATGACTTAGGTTTCACAGGCTTTATTTATGTTCTTAGACTATGAGTTAGCGATTAGTACCTACCCTTTAGGATAAAAGGCTTTATCATACGAAGAGAAATATAACAGTTGCGCATCATGTTAACCAAAACGCTCTAGATATGTTTTCAAGGCTCAGAAAGGGAGCAGAATGCAATACATCGGTCAATGACAATGAACATCTACAGTAATCCTTTCAGTTCCGTCTCGGAGTCCCTCATCTTCATCATTCTCGGAGTGATGTTAGTGAACGAGAACGCGTGGTTCTGGGACGATTGGCATCCGGCATTCGCTGCCTGGGCACTCGTACTCTGTCTAGTGGCAAGGACTGCAGGTACGTCGCACGGGAGATGGGATTACTGACGCTCCTCCCAAAGATATCTGGGGTACTATGGGCTTAGAAATAGTCTATTGTTCTGCTTCTTGGGTAGGGCAGCAGGTTTATCGCACATGTGACTTGTTGTTTTTCTCAGCAGCTTGTTACAACTCATTCTTTTCATCGCGAACGTACTAGATTTGCTGTTAAGTACATGTGATTCTTCATTTTCATAATCTCGAACACTTTCTACTAGTGATACTACTCTTACATACGTGAAATATCAAATTCTTGAGACATACCTTGACAATTGAATGTTTCAGTGAAAGAAATCAAAATTCGATGTTCGCTAAAGACGACGTATTTTTCAGTGGTCTTCTTCCTCACTTACATCGCTAATCGATTTACTGGAGGAGTACGGTACATCGCGTTCAAGGAGCAGTTGATTATGGTGAGGAACGAACAGTCTCAATGGCAAAACCACGCACTTTCTATTTACTATTGTTATAGGTAAAAAAGTGCTTTTACCATTCATCTAACCTTCGTTGAACATTTTCTAAACTTTCGATAGGTAACCTCTCTGCGGAAAATTGAACGAGCTATAAAACCCCCTTATTGACGATTTAAAAGCGTATTTTCAACGGGAAAATTTCATCCCTGAAATAACATAATACTTTTCAGTCCTACGGTGGTCTGCGAGGCGCCGTCTCCTTCTCGCTCGCCTTCATGATCAAGGTTCGTAAGAGATAATACTGTATCTTTAAAATATAGGTGGTACGGTAGCCATTCAATCAATATTACTACAGGAAACTATGGGTGCTGTAGTTAATTTGCCAAAAAGGGTACGGTCAATCAATATTATTGCAGGATACGGTAGCCACGAAAAGCACATTGTTGGCTGCAACCTACGTCGTCATCATCTTCACGGTGTTTGTGCAGGTGAGACTTATGTTTCACATATAAATCATAAAAACTTTTTCCCATAATTAGCTAATTAATTCCAACTCTTCGTTGTTTAGATAGAAGATGAACAAAAAACTTGTTACAGTAATCCAAGCTGCAATTGCAAATACGGTTACAATATCCTTAAGGGCTGTACTATCAAGCCGCTCGTCCGCTATTTGAATATTCGACTGGCAGGAAAGGACGACAAGATGAGGCTGTTCATCGAGTTCAATTCTGGTGAGATATTTGGGTAATGACCCTTGGCATTTGCGTTTTTATGCTGAAATGGACCATTCCACAATCATATCACGACTCAAGGGTCCATTTCACAATTATGGCGCAATTATCCATCACACTCTTTTCTTTCACTCGATTATTTCGGTTATATAGACGTCGTATTTGGCAAAATTCCCGAAAGTTCCTATCATTCTCTAAATCGGCGTGGCTTCAAACTGGTAAGACAGAGGATATACGCACACTTAAAGGAGCTGTCCCACGAACTTTTTCGAGTATAAACTAGGGGCGCAGCTAGATCGGTTTCCTCAAAACAGGAGGTTCTAAGTAGGTTACACATTTTTACGACTCGTTCCTGATTTGCCACAGTGCAAGGAAGTTTGAAAATTACTGTAGTTGAACGGATCTTTGATCAGGGGGGAAGGGAGTAGAGAGAGGAGAGGGAAGACGAAGAGAGGTTGAGAGACAGGTAGATCAAGAGAGAGGCCAGAGAGAATGGAAGGAGGGGGCAATGGGGAAGGGGTTCTGTGTTGGGAAGAGAGTGTGACAGGAAGAGAGAGAACAGAGAAGACAGCGTGGATCTACCGTAATTATTGATACTACAGGTTTAGCGCGGTAGGAGTGAAATCGTTCAACTGTAGATATTTGAATATTTGACTGAAGACCGAGGAAATTTTTTGAGAAGATTTTGCTTTGCTAAAGTGATGTTGAGACCCCTCCGAACCACCTAGCACGAAGAACAAAGTTCGTGGAACAGCTCCTTTAAGCACAGCAGCAATGTCATCGATTCCGTAATTCCCACACCGAGTGGATTAAAACGATGTATGACATGATGGATTACGGCCAACTTTGAGGTATTTCGCAATAATGACGAAATAGCGGTATTTCCTCATCGATTTTGTAATCCCCACACGAAGCGGATTAAAACGAGATATAACATGATGGGGTTCGGCCAACTTTGAGGTATTTCGAAATAATGACGAAATAGCGAAATTTCATCATCGATTTCGCAATACCCACATAGGTATTTCGCAATAGTGACCCTAAGCATAAGCATAATGACCTAAGCATAAGTTATTGACAGATGATAAGTCTAAGCATAAGCTTAGCATAAGCTTAGCATAAGCTTAGCATAAGCTTAGCATAAGCATTACCAACAAAATCTTAGCCTAAGGCATACTGTAACTCGGTTACGGTGTGAGAAAAAATTTAGATCTTTTTAAAAAAAATCATCTAAAATCAAGCAATTAGGATCCCCCTGGTTCCAGGTCTCTAGCTCCATTCCCCGCTAAGTTGGCATACCCACTATTAGGGCAACTCTAAGCTTAGCATAAGCTTAGCATAAGCTACCGTAACCTACAGTACCCCCAGTAAGCTTAGCATAAGCTTAGCATAAGCTACCGTAACCTACAGTACCCC
>JACMIF010002270.1:0-15675 GCA_014805445.1 Diplogasteroides magnus | reverse complement strand
TTTTTGGAGGTAAGGGGGGACCACATGGTGAAAATGGTCCAAAAGTCGAAAAAATGGATTTACTTCAAATGACTCCCAATCGACTCGAAAATTACTAAAAAAAAATCGGGAAAAATATTTGTCTCGGATCCTCGATTTTGTGTTCGGATATTATAGGGGACATCCAGCCAATAAATTTTGCTCGTTAGAGTATACCCTTATCTGGCCGTGTAAAGGAGATTTAACGAATGGACCAATTTAGCTCAAAAAACAGGTTTTTTGCCATTTTTTCGAGCAAGAATTTTTTTGAGAGGTTAAAAATAGGTGCGTTTTACTCAACTTTTTATGCGCTATCGAATGATATATCATTTGGGCTGTTTTGAAAATATCGATTTTTTATCTATTCTGGCCCATTTTCCGTCCAGGAGAGGGCTGCAGTAAAATTTGATAGTGGATTCTTTGGTTTCCCCCCAAGTGCTCTCGAAAGATATACATTTGGAATGAATCCGCCAGCTGAGGTCCAAAACCGTCCATTGTTAGTTAAACAACAGTTGCACAGTGAATGAAGCATAAAATACTTATACGTACAATCCCAACCTCCCCTCCACTTACCGTATCTTCTCATTGTAGATCTCGATCATGCTCACAGTGATCCTGTACTCGATGTCACTTCCTCTCTCCTTTGCTGTCTCGAACAACAGTAGAATTGCTCTCTGGTTGATTCCTGGATCCTCTTCAGGACCCTGTAAGGACTCCTTTCTATTCTTCCCTGCTCGGACTCTTCCCACCTCCATCGTGTGGGTTTTTCCACTTCCTGTGTGACCGTACGCGAAGATGCATACATTGTATCCATCGATAGACGAAGTGACAATCGGGGACACTTTCTCGAAGATCTGAATTCACTCTATTGTTCCTGCGTACTAATGTTCTGAATTACGCAAAGTAAATTTGTTGTACATTTAAATAAAAAAATTGAAATACACATTTTAAAAAAGATTGTGACCTCAGACTGGAGGAATTTGGTTGGAATAACGAAGTCTGCGGCACGACTTGTCTTCCTGCAGAGAAGGAATTTTATTTGAAGTCTCGAGAAGGGAATGCATACCTTCCATTCGAATGTTCAAGGTGTACTACTCCTTCATCCATTGTGTCGATTCGAATTGCCGCCTGGTCCCAAGTGGAAAGAAGAGGACGGATACGGTAGAATACACGGATATTTCCTGAAGGACATCAATGACCAATCCCGTATTCTCTGGATAGATTAGCATGCAGTGCATGAACGTAGACATTGTTAGCCTCTAATGGGAATTGACCATGGACAATCTACTCATTGTGTGTACCTGTGAACACTTTCATACGGAATTTACGATAAAATGCTGAAATAATCAGTGAGAGAGTGGAAATGGGAAGACTTACCATTCAATTCAACGAGTTGATTGTGTAGAAGTCTTCTCCTTTCCATTTCTGCCTTGTATCTCTCCATCAATACTTTGAAGAAATCAACGGTCTTTGACTCCAGAAGAAGACGAACCTACAACAATTGATGCTTATTCCAATACAATGGAATATTTGTTTACCTCTCCCATACAAACTGTGAATGCCTCCTTCATGTCCTGTGACAGCTTCTTCAGTTCATCCTGTAACCATTTCAATTTTTAGACGTATTTAGGGAAATCACCTCATGTGATAATATCGTTTGAACGACGACTGAAAGTGCATTTTCATACCTTTTCACTCTTCAATTCCTCTGCACATCTCTTTAATCGACTGATCTGGTGTTCATCTATGAATGCCCTTCAACATTCTCCTCTTCATCCCTTCCCTCTCATTACCTTACCTGGCCTTGTTGGCCACAATCTGCGCCAGAGGATCAACACGAGGAACAAGAGAAGAAGATGAAGGAATTGATGAATGTGCACTCATTCGAGAAGAGTCACATTCTCCAGATACTCAATGACCATTCTCTATTCCCTTCTTCATTCAATCCTCACCACTAGTCATATCACTCTCATAATCTTCATCTGCCTCTTCTACCAATAGATCTCTTCTTTCCCTTCTCTGCATTGTTGCCACTGCTTCTTTCAGTCGAAGATTCTCTTCAGACAACGATCCAAAGTCGATGGAAAGAGCTGAAATGCCGTGTAGCATCACAGCAGGGGGAGTGTATGAAGAGACGCGGCCTGCAATTCATCCCTTTCCCCCCACGACAGAGGTACAACCATGACAATGGCAACTGAGGATGCGTGCACAAAGCAGAAGGGGAACATCGCACTCCAGACGGGTTTGAGGGGATTTGGACACCTGTCAAGGGGTGAGAACACGTGAACTAAGAGGAAAGACACACGGAAGGAAGTTGAGAGGAGAAAGGTCGATGAATGTTCAGGAAGATATTCTGAAGAATAACAACACAACCACACTTTACAGGAGACGATGCACATATTTCACACGTACTTTTGTAGATACTTGGTATTAGATGTGAGATGCGAAGTTGTTCATAATTGTTCACTCAGAAGTATGGTCCCTCACCTTTTTGAAGTGTTGAACAGCAGTGTTAATCAGTGTTTATTTGTTCAAAGTGATTCATTTGAGTAGTGCGTGCATGGGAGAAAGGGTGCGCAAAGGGACTAATGAATGCACTCTCAATGGAAACTTCTGTCTAGCCAAGCATTGCTCTATGTGTGATGGATCCCTTGGTTGTTATCCAATTGCGTACCTTGTATGAAATCTTCCATATTGGCTATTCTCGTTTCTTGTTCATCGATGATGTCTTCCAGATTTCGTAGCAGACGATCTTTTGTCTTCAAAAGTATATCTTTTTTTTATAGAACTTGCAGTTTCATCAAAAGTTTAGAGAGGTCAACATTTGAAACCTGACATTTTTGCAATATGTTTGACAAACAAAATAGTACCTCCAAGTGTGTTTCGAGTATTCTCATCTGTAATTTCATATTGACCAATTCCACTTCGTGTATGTACTTGCATTGCTGAAATGACTATTCTTTCCTTCGCTCACTCAGTCTTCTTATCAACCTGGAAGTAGTTGGTTGATTCCACCCCGCTTGAGTAGTCCGAAAGGGCTGGGGACTCGGACATACTGCAACTTACGATGTTTAGTAGGCAGAGAATATGGACTTGCGCGGTTTATAGACAGGTTGTAGTGGTGTGAATGGCGGATTTGGGAAGGATTGGTGATGGGGGATAACAATGGAAGTGAGTGACCATGGAGAGGAATTGTACAGAAGTTAGAGGAAAGAAGAGACTTATGAATGGAAAGTGAGAAGGAATCAACACTTCGACAAGCAATGAGAAGATGTTTGCACAAGGAGAATATAAGTTGTAGTGCTCAATTCGAGGTTGAGAGGGGGAAGGGACTCCTCCTTCCACTCCTCCTTCCACTCCTCCTTCCAATCCTCCTTCCCCTACTCCTTCACCTCATTCACAATGAAGAGATAATGATGCCTTCATCTGAGGTTGCAAATGGACGACAATTTCCGAAAAATGGCATAGGAATGAAGAGAAAAGGAAACTGGTTGGATGAGCTGTACAAATTGTGACTATTCTGGCAGTGGAGAGAGGAGGTTGAGTAATAGGCAACCACGCAACTGTCACCCATTCAAATACTCAATGCGAGAACTATTCCCCCCTCTATGCATTTGACAGGTGAAAAGGGGAGGCTTCGATGGAGTAAACAAGGCTAGAGACAGTTGTTATTATTGGTAGAAAGAGAATGGACAAATGCGGTCACTGAGCAATGGGATAATACATTGGATGAAGACGTTTTACTCTTCTTTTCTCGAGGGATTCTATTGCATGTTTGACATCCAAGGACAATAGCACGGATGTCATGGACGGATAGACATAGTAAGTTTGAGGAACGAGGGAGAATGAAATGGGAGAAGGCAAGGAAGAATAACATTGAGGCTTCTCCCCTTTGTGCCCTCAGGGGATGACATTATTGATCTACCATTTAGAGGAATGACAACAATTGAATATTAGTGAGAGCGAGTGTAAATGGAGTAAAGGTGTCCATAATGAGAGTAGGACGTGAGAGAAGGGATAGGGCAGTCTAATTGCAGTCGCACAGTGAAAATTGCATGAATGTGGTGGCCAGCCTGAGGGACACTCTCTTTCTCTTCCCTCTATCACTCTTACACACTCTCTCTCTTCTTCCACTGTCCACTCTCTCTCTCTCCTCTTCTCTTCCTTTTCACGAATCTCTCACGTAAACAACAGCTATTGAATGAGTAAAAGGGGCAGATGGAAGTGACTGAGACAACAAAAGACAATGAATGAATGTACTCAAAGGGAAGACTCATCTCGAATGATTCGTGTGAGAAGAGATTGGATATCATAGATAAACTGGATTGCATTCAAATGCACACAGTTCAATAGACAACGAGAGATACTGTGTGATAGAAGGAAATCTTCACTTTTTGACATTCAAGAGGGGCAGGATTTGATATGTAAACGAAGACAGTTCATTAGAAGAGAATGAGAGTCTATCCAAATGATGATTCAGAGTATTTGTGATCTGAAAAGGGACTGAGAGTGTACAGTGAAGGGAACGGCCGAGAGAAGAGATCAAGAAGGAAGATTAGAGAAGGAAGAGATGAACGGGATGTGTTCCAATTGGGATTCAACATGGCATCAATGGAGAAGGAAATACAGAAAGGGATATCCGATGAAAGATATAAGATAGAGTCAAGGGATCATCACTATCAAGACAATCAAGGAGAGGGGAGTCTTGATTGTACAACACTCACCTCTCTGCGTGTAATCACCGCCGTTTTGTCCTACCACGAAAACAAGCGTCGATTACGGTATTATGAGGGAGTGAAGGTGGAATGACTTTGTGTGGGGACACAAATAATGTCTTCCTCTCAATTGGCATCCCGACAAACACGGGAGCAGTTTCAGTGCAGGAAAGAAAGCAGAAAAGGGGAAGAGTTGAGGAATCTCAGAGGGAGGAGACAGTATTATGTACATAGATGCACAAGCTGGTTTGAGATGGGTCGAGAGCACGGGAAAGCAATGCTCATATCATTACAATACGGGGTTTATGCTAACAACAAAGTATCAAGTATTTGGGTGGTCTTCGCTCTATTGACCATTCCTCCATTCGTCTCCATGAAGGGCGGTCGTCTTCTTCTCTTTCTTTGGTTCACTGTCATTGTCTGTGTGGAGGCCACTACTTCCACTACAAGGCATTCATTTGGATCTTGATCCATGAGGAACGAAGATTCTTTCAGTGTGACCTCTACAGAAGATTCCACAAGGGATAATTCATCGACAGACTATTCCACATCCATTGAGAACACAACGTCGAGAATCATCATCTAAGAGTGAAGTCTATGAATGATTGCAGTGAATCTTCGCCTTTGACTACTCTACAAGGGACAACGACAAAGGAAGTACACAATGGAAGACTGATGTTAGAACATCAATCACTACATTATCCTCATCGATGGATTCAGGGATCAGGAGAAAGTTCAGATATGCGAAGACTACTCCAAACACGAGTTTCCATGTGGGTAGTCCCTTCACTGCCTAGATTATGTCTTTCTCTTAAGATTATGCAAATCCTAAGGCGACGAAAGCGAGAAAAGGTGAAGAATGAAGTGATTGTCTCGATTGAGAATAGTTTGTTCCTTTCAGAGAAACAGAATATTATCTTCATTGTTTCTATTGTCATGTTTATCCTTCACTTCGTTGGTCTCATAGCAGTCATTGCCATTTATTGTGCTGCCATTGATCACAAGTGAAGTAGAAAGTGTTACAGGATGACAATTCGTTCTATTCAGAGCTCATCCTACGATCGTGGACAACGCTATTTCACAAGGAGAAAAGTCCGCACGTATGTTATTGTTTCAGTGATGTCTTAATGTTTTTTGTTCAGAAAATAATAGCGCGTTGCTCACTGGAAACAGTGTTGATTTTCCTATGAAGAAGTGATTGCATTTCCATTTGACAAAGGAAACGGGAAATCGTTTTCTTCTTGTGCTATCACAACCATTTACGATGAAGAGTTTTCAAGAATTCCTTTGTTTTCTGACATAAATCTACTTATTTTACCTCAATTCTTTGTCGACATTTAAGGAGCCGTCCGGGGAGATTCCTCTCGGAGGAATCAATACTCTGCATCTAATACATTTCTTTCCCTCTCTCATTCCCTCTCGGAGGAATATATACTCTCCGTCTATTCAGTCCTCCTAGTTCCACAGCCGGTCAAGAATGAAGTGGAGAGACAATCTTTCCTCATTTCCCTCATTTCTCACCGGCCGACTTCTTTAAACGTTGATTTTGCTATCTACAATAATATCGTGAAGCTAAACATAAGGTACCGATGTAAACTATAATACTTTCAAAAGAAATGTCGTGTCTTCAGAATCCCAAACACTCACTTCTATTCCAACAAATCTAGAACTTCTATTCATCGGAGATCTTTCCTTTGTAGAGCCATTAAAGATTGGAACTCTCTCCCCCCACACCTCATAAATTCGCCAAGTTCCAAATCATTCTCCCATCTCCTTAAATCTCATGCATTTCCACCGCTTAATATTAATTAAAATTTCCCTGGTTCAATCTCACGCTGGTTGATGAACTGTCAAGCTGTACATTATTGTCGTCTGCATCCTTGATCATAAAATATTACCGTGCGATAAACATATTATTATTATAACTAATATCCTTGAAAAGTACGGCAACCCTTTTTTAATATTTTTGCATCGTGTGACCTGTATACATGAAATTAAGAACAGGTCGAGTTGTGTGAGTGTTGTGAGTTTGTATGAGAAATCTATCTAAAATGCTATTCACAAAACCAAACGATTATTCTAATTATCCGAATCTAATTTCTGCAGCTCTTACTTCTACATGATAAATATCGCAATTTTTATCTCTTAAGGTCAAAAGCACTCCAGTCAAAATGGCGTCAGTATTAACGTGAGTTATTGAAGAGAGAAAATCATCGAGGTGATGCCATCATTTGTTCGAATAGGGCACATCGCTTCTCCAGTATCGTCACTTTAAAGAAGCCGTAAACCGAGTTGTCCCATCGTATTAGACGACTACTTTCAAAATTGCATAGAAAATTTCAAAGTGCAGCTATCGTTTCGAACTCAAAAGGTTTTCATGTGTCGAGACGTCACCGAGTCATTTTTTCGAATTCCCGCGAGGTCGATTCCCGGGAAGCTCCAGGGAAGCGCGGGAATTCAACTTTGAATTTCAATAACGCGGCGAAGAAAGACTTTTGAAAGATGAAAATTTGCAATCATACATAATCGAATGTGCTCTACAACACTGCGCTTCCAGAATAGTTGACCCAGAATCTCCCCTGACGGCTTCTTTAACGTTGTCCGAAAGGGTTTTGAATTTCTCCGAGGTCACGGCTGCCTTCAGACGTCTCTCATCGTTCAAGGAGCTGGTCATCTCTTCCTTTGACACCGATACGTTCAGATGCATTGTCATTTAGATGCAACAGACCATAGTGCAGTGAAGATTGTATTCCATTCCCAGGGCCATCTTCTCCAAATCATTCATGGTCTTAAGAAGTGTTATTTTTTCACCTCAAGCTTAAATCAAGGTGGGCGGCACCAGGTGGCAAACTTGCGAATTAAATTCTGATTTTTTTCCTGGAAGTAGGTATGTGTCCCCCAATGAACGTCAGGTCTCGGCTTGGTCTGAAAAATTTCGCAATCGTTTTATGATGAATTTCGTCATGGATATGCAGTTTTACGAATCGATCATAACTCGCTTCAAACTCATCGAAGAGGGCTGAGGAAGCGCTCATTCTGCAGCAAATTTTATGCTCTTCAATTTACTTCTCGGGGTGTAAGGCCGTATCTATAACGGGACCTGAGATAACAGTGGTCGGCCTCGAAAAATCGACATTTTCATCAATAAAGGGAAAAAAGGCTTCGCTGATTCACCCAGATTATTAAACCCGGAGCAATTCTACACAACATATATTTTTAAGAAAAAAAATTTCGTACCCTTTTTTTGGGAAATTGAGATCAACGTTGTCTGATTACCCAAATTTGGGGTGTAGAGCTGGTTTGTTCCAGCGAAACTTGGTGTTCTTCGCAAGCGCAGCTGTAGGACCTAGTTTTTCTTGCTCTACCCGATGTGGGGGTGTTGGCAGTGCTGTATGCCACTTTGATCCCCGGGACTTCATTTTTCGCATTTCGAACCATGAATCGACATTGTACTTGTTTGGCTTCTTTTTCTCAGGGTACATCATCTGAATAATGTGCAGTGTAAAGAGAATGAGACAGAATAAAAAGACCTTGAGAAGTAGAAGAAAGCCATTGTAATTCACTTCGTTGAGTTCGTAGTCGAAGTCTTCATCTCCTTCCTCATTCTTGCGACGATCGCCGAAGTTTCCAAAGAATAGAGTGTTGAAGAACGGAGAATGAAGGGCGAGAAGTTGCTGCAAGAAATATTGTCGTTCACCTTGGAGTCTTCAGATAATCCATTAAAAGGTAGTGCTTACCGAACAGACAGCGATTCTATTTCCATCCACTTTGAGTACAGTATCTGCCGGTCCTTGCCTCACACTGTCGAATGTGGATAGTCTTTGTTTGTAAACGCCTCCACTCTTCACAATCATCAACTACAAATAATGAGAGACATCTTAAGACAATCTGTTTTTCGTACATCAATCACGACTTCTACAATGCCTTCTTGTCCATTGAGATATCCATTCTGCTCATCCAAAATCTTAATGAATAATTTAAACACTCCTTGTGTTTAAACACTAAACTAACTAAGTTAACTTAAACCATGTGTGCATATACATTTCGAATACCTCACTGCATTTCTTGAATTTTAGCACCGCCAACTCAGTTTTGCTTGGAGAGAAGTGTACGATTTTGTCCACATTTTGAATGGTCTCGCATTTACCTGAATAGTGGCTTTAATGAGATACTGTTATGGATGTGGATCTATTGGAATACATTGTGGGACTAGGCAGCAAACATTCCATTCTAGGTACCATGTTTCCATATCTTGAAGCACAACTTCGTGTCGGCGTACCATCCCTCTCGCTTCACACTTGTATTGCACTTCAGACGCACCTAAAGGGCAGCATGAATTTTTCAACTCCAAATGTTGTTATATGTAGCAGCTTACAGTGAAGTATGGAGTGCTGTCGAAGGTCTGTCACTTCATAACGATCGTCCATTTGAATCCACCCATTTCCACGATACTACGCCATTCTTGATCTTCTCCCATTTCTAAAATAACTCGTTTTAAAAACTTTAATAAGACGCTTACTAGAGGCAACAACGGTTGAATAGATTGTGCTTGTGGTCTCGTATTTGAAGCAATGGCCGTCCATTTCCGACAATTAATTTGGCGTTGAAAAGAGGGATGAGTCAAATGAGACGAGGCCGAGTTGTGAATGGGGAAGGGAAGAGAATGAGCGGCGACGTGACACTCACTAAAAGAATGACTTTTGCGTATATTTCCTATTTTGCAATTATTTCAGTTTACCCATATTATTCTTCCTCATATTCACATCTTTTGTATTAGACGATCAGTAGGAAAACAACAAGAGAAAATATACGACTCAGCAAAAATTCCTTTATCTCGAAAAGTAGCAAAGTCGGT
Organism: Diplogasteroides magnus; assembly: GCA_014805445.1. Taxonomy (NCBI): domain Eukaryota; kingdom Metazoa; phylum Nematoda; class Chromadorea; order Rhabditida; family Diplogasteroididae; genus Diplogasteroides; species Diplogasteroides magnus. Next base: position 6,087 of record JACMIF010002270.1, on the reverse strand, counting down.
ATTATTCCACGTGGGTGCAGAATGTATTGATTCAATCATTCATGATTAGCCATGATTTCAGGGAATTTGGTACATTTCTTCTTTACGATCAGCGCCTTCACGTCACACGAAAGAGCTTCAAATTTCTCAGATTCCATTGTTTTATTCAGACGTTGCTCAATATTCAAGGAGCAAGCCATCTCTTCCTGTACTATCGATAAATCCGTTTGTTTTATGACATGATTGACTGAAAATACGACTTATGCGCATAAGTTTTTGATTGTCAACACAAGCAATCTGCATAACAATTTACTATGAATTCTCGCTATTGACTTATCAAAGTCTCCTTTCATCAGATCAATCATACTTTTTAACGATTTTGAAATCTGAAAGTGACAACGGTTGCAGTTAAGAAATTGACAATACCTCTTGATCACTGGCCATGAAAGTGTCTTTGAATGCCCGCAAGGCCCCTGGCTGGAATATTTTAGTTACAAATGGATTTTAATATAATTTCACATTAGTTTCCCTGCAGACATCAGCCAGACTACTTGAGCCCACTCTGTGTTTTGGATTCTTGAAAAGAGGAGATTGTGAAAGAGTTTTCACAAGAGGAAAGAAGAAACCACCATCATTTGGTTCGTTCAATAACCATTAGTATAGAAACACAAGATTCAAATTTTCGACTCACTTCGAGACATTATAGAGAACCTCACACTTTTTCATCTCTTCGTTCCTATTCGGGTACGCAAATTCCATGACGACAATCTATGAATATGTGACATCTTCTGCAAGTGTGATTATTTTGTGATCTTGCTGATACGAAGATACTACTGGGAGTCTAACATGGATGGCACAATCTATTATAATAGACCACAATGTGAAGTCGTCTGCCCATTACATGATTGGGTAAACTATTGGCTCTAATGCTTTGCCCACTAATAGATTCTTTCCCAAAAACTCTTCTAATCTGGAAGAGATAAATCTGTTCGACTCCCCTATCCTCCCACTAGCAATTTCCGCAATAGATTATGAAGCAGGTATTGTAAATATCACGTACAGTCGCTGCCCAATATATTGGATTATTTAGTCCCACACTAAAAGATAAGAATAGTAAACAAACATGAATAGCCCCGTTGCCGGTTCCATGGAAGGAGTTGGGTAATCGATAGTCTATCCAATGTGTCAAGAATTGACGAGAATATTCGGAATTTCTTAACGGATAAATATACCATTGAAACGGTAATTGGATGAACTTGGTCAGATAAGATCCAGCCATAATCTCAAAGATGTAGAATCGATCGTATAGGACAATTTCCACCTCCTTTCTAGTTGGCAAAAAGTCTTCTGGAAAAAATGATTGGAAGAATGTTATTAAATAATTGATTGACCAAGGAGATGATTTGGATTGACAATTCCCAGTCACCATCCAAGAAAAGAATCCATTCGTCCTCGATTTCATCCAGAAAGTATTATTGTGGAAAACGAACTTGATATACCGGGTACACACACTCCATCTGGCTGGCTACTGTGCACTCTCAAATTTTCGTGCTATTTACGTCGTTTCTCTGACCATTAGTCATGATTTTGAATAGGTTTCACGGTCAACATATAGAGGCTGACTCTCAACTCCGTTTACCGCAATAATATCTCACATAACAGTGACGACGGAACATAAACTGAAATCAACTCAATCTCAGAAGGTAATGCATTCATAAGTACATCATTTTGTTCGCATTTCTCTACTAGTCTGTTGTTGTATGAAGTAATAAGATAAAATGAATAGTTGTATGCGGCTGTGTAACATTCTAGTGTTTCCAGTGGAAAAGCTGAAATTGTCTTTACTTCAGTAATGGGTACAAATCAGTTCATACTAACTGTATCGAGTGAAAAAAGTATGTACATAGGCTACTGAGAAGTGTAGTGTATGCAGTTGACGTAAACTTCGGTCCGTGAGAAAGTTAATCGCCAACGATGGAATTAGACTGCGGAAGGTTGAAATGTTAATGGAATGGAGAGAGTGAATCGAGCGACTGAAAAGATGAAATGTTGCAATGGAATTTGAGTATTATAAACCTGAACTGCTATTCAGCGTCTGATACTCTACTCCCTATTTATATCGTTCGTGAAACAAATCCAAAATCATGACTCAGAGTAACGGAGAAATAGGTTGCAAGGGGCGAGAGAGAAATTCGGTCAAGCAGATGTAGTGCATGTGCGGGTACTTACAGATGTGCTAGGTGCATATGAATAGAAGAGCACACGAATACAACTGATACGTGTTGGGAGGATAGTGTGCATACACGAAGTTATGGAGGGAATTTAGAGACGACATTAAAAGGAATGAGAACGACGACAAAGGACATGAACGACTATGGGGATGAGAATGGATTGTGATCACGGGAATGAATGAATGTAAATAAGATGAATAATTAAACTGAATGTCAAATACTGGATTGAATGAAAGACGTTGCTCATAGGATATTTGCATCCGAAAGGGATAGAAATGGGAAGGTCGAAGATTCAAACAAAAGACATAATATCTAGTTTTCTTCTATTATGGAATGTCGAATCAACTTTTCTACCAATTGGATGGATCTATACTAAATATATTTCGTTTATTGGGTACAATGAACATTTCCGATAACTGGCGCAGAACAAAGACTACCTTTGATGGACTCAACAGTGCCTATTTCATATTCGTGTTTCACCCCCATAGATAAATACATCACATTTCGCGCTCGATAGTCGATTTTCAGAGGTGGCGCACACGCCAATGATAACAATTGAAGGTATTTTAAACATGCACGCTAAATGATTATGTCATTATCTAAAAATAAAATAGAAAATACAGAGAGATCACAACTTCTCCCTTATCCTTGCAATGGATTGGTTGAAATTAGTGTTGACTTGTTGGATGAAAGATGACAATGTCCTCCATATCTGAAAGAGTCGAGTGAAGACTGTCTCTCATTGACTCTCTCACTTCTTCATCACTTGCCATGAAAGTGTCCTTGTACACCCACATTTCACCCAACTAAAAGAATAATCACGAGATAAAGAAGAATCAATTCATCCCACATTCCCAACTGTTCGACAAGTATCCGCAAGACTTCTTCCCATTGTTGAATTGATGAGTGGAGACTCGGATAGTTTTCTGACAAGAGGAAAGAAGAATCCACCATGACCGAGGTTATTCAAATGTCTGTACAATTGTCTTTGCTTCAACATTCTTGTTTGCAACCTCAAATTCCATCCATGCAGGATGAAATCTCTCTGTGACCACTTGTTTTCAGTCAAACAACTATCTCTGCACACACGACCAGAGTGTGACTGAAGGGGACGACGATTATCAAATGACAGAACAGAACCACCTTGTTTCTAATCTCCAGTTGTGGAGATGATTGATCATTGATAAAGTATCGTGTACATGCTTGATAGTCGAAAAGGTCTTCGTAGTCTCTGAAGAAAAGTGTTGCGAAGTGTTTTAATGCTGAGCAAACTTGGAAACATTATACAGTCCTTGGCATTTGTCTCGTTCTTCCATCAATTGAGGATACGCAAACTCCATCACAGCAATCTGCAATGTTTTCTTTAGGGATAGGGTATTCCACGGCCGCGGCCGGCCGCGCGGCCCGGGCCGTCAGGGGGTATTCGACGGCCCGACGGCCCGGGCCGCACTGCGTGGCAGCCCTTTTTTGGCAAAGTGCCGAATTTTCAAATTTTTTCAAATTTCGATTACGTCGATTTCGCAATTTTGAATTTCGTCATACTTTTCAAAAAATCACACAAAATCGCAAAATACACCAAATTGAATTCTGTCTTCATTTTCACTTACCCCATGCTTAAAACTTGTAAAAAATACAAAGTTAGCCTATTTCGTCATCATTTTCCATAAATCTCAAAAATACCCAAAATGCACCAAATTCAATTCTGACTTCACTCTTGGATCCCCATGCATGGGGAGTCCAAAAACGAAGTCAGAATCGAATTTGGTGCTTTTTGGGGATATATGGAAAATGATGACGAAATAGGCTAACTTTGTATTTTTTACAAGTTTTAAGCATGGGGTAAGTGAAAATGAAGACATTATTGAATTTGCCGCGCGGCCGGCCGCGGCCGTCGAATACCCTATCCCAAAGTTACCTGTAAAATACGAAATGCTCGAAAATAAATTAGGTGAAGCAAAGAATCATGAGAAGGCCCGCAAGACCTACGTGATGAAAAAAACCAGATCGAAAAATCATCACTTTGAAGCCTTTTATGACGGCCGAAAGTTGCCGTATTCGAGCCGGAGGTGCCAAATGCCGCAACTTTGCAGCCCCCGTTCTCGACGATGAGGCCAATTGAGGTGTCATACTTGTCAGGGTTTCTAAGGGGCTCCAGTAGAGTGATATATTTTAATATCATGCAAATCAAAAATACTTTCAGGAATTTGGCCACAATCCGATAAATCGTCTCGCCGCTTATGTGACCGGCCTCATATAAGAGTTGAATATTCGCCAGAGGGATCGTTTAAAACAAATTCCGCATAACTTATGCGGCATAAGAGCGGTAATGGCAGAACAGGGGGTGGCAGAGTTGTCAGATCCAATTGAAAAAAATTTCAGTGAGCTACCGAGCGATGTAACTAGTGTCTATGGCAAACTGTTTATTTTTTCACAAAATCGTTTGAAAAATCAGAACTTGTTGAATTTCATTTTAGACACTCGAAAAGTCATTAAAATCCATGTAATTTTATGCAGAATTTATTAGCGCCTATTTGGAAATATGTTTTGACCCAAATTTCGACATTTTGACCCCCATCGTGAAATTGGAGTTCATGTACTCAACGTAGCCCCTACTTTTTCAATGGAAATGGAAAGAGGACATCAAAAAAAGAAACTTTTGTGTTGGAAGTTTTTCTGGAACCTCAAAATAAATTCGCAAAAGATGTTTGCTCCCGGCGGGATTCTAACTCGGGCCTTCGGATTACCAGCATTTTCATTTTTTGAACCGATTTTGCTCACGATGGATGGACCTAAAAATGGGTATTTTAAAAGCTTATCGGATGTGAAATATGTCGAAAAATCTAATGGTTTATGGGAGAAGGCGCGCTTCTGACTTTTCTAACAGAAAAATGAGAAAAACTACCAGATTTGGACCCCGAAAAACAGAAAAATCGCTATAACTCTCTTAGTTTTCGAGATATGAGAAAATGTCAGGAGTCATTTTTTGCATAACTTTTTATTCTCTATCGAAAGGACTTTAACATTTGGCCGAAAAATAAAAGATAAAACTTTTTTATATTATTTTCATAAATCGCTTAATTCAAATAACAAAATTTTGAAATCGCGGCTGAAGTGTACCCCAGGCTAGTTCACTGAAATTTTTTCAATTGGATCTGACAACTGTGCCACACCCCTCTCCGGTTGTACACGGAACGCGTTTTAACATTTGGCGGAAGCCAGACTGTTGACCAGTTTTGTATTGCCATTAACGCTAATTGGCATCGTTTAACTGATCTAACTATACCGATAAATGTCCATTGATTTTTAAAATGATTTGTTGCATTTTTGGTGAAACAATAATTGTAATACAAAAAAAAATAGCCGCGACAATTAGTGCAAAAATATGTTTAGATTGGCCAAGCAAAATACTGGGCACAAGTTTCTGGACAACCATCATCGGATCCAAAATACATGTAATTATTATTATAAATTTTATATATTTTAAAAGGTCAAAATATTCGAGCTAAAACGGTGCATTAGAAATCTCCGGCTACCTCTACCGAATGACCATGTGGTGTATTACAATCAGAGTGAGGGGTTATGATAGGGTGTCGCATTCGGAAAATACTTTTTTCTCCAAATTTTCCTATTCAACAAATATAATAACGACCTATCTATTTTCCAGGTTAATATCCGTGGCGTTATATTGGAGAGATGTTAATGGCCACAAGGCTTGCGCCAGCCATATTTGCATTGAAGATTCGACGGGAAAGAGACGATATGTACGTGAGTCGACCGCAACATGATTTTTAAACTTAAAAAAGAAAACGGAATGCACTTTGTGAGCCGATTCAAAGTTTATATTATCGAACACTTTTGAGATCTGTGGTTTGGTTAG
>JACMIF010002269.1:0-15872 GCA_014805445.1 Diplogasteroides magnus | reverse complement strand
AATATTCAAAAATAGAATCAGCAGGTCCGAATTTACTAGTTTACATTTCTTGTTCGAAGTTTTTTTTTGCATTTCATTTTTTTTTGGTCTATTTGGTACCTTTTTTCAATTTTTTTTCAAATCCAAACACCTGAGGCACCCCCCCCCCCCTGCAACTACTTTTGTGTGCTGCGATCTCCCACTATTCTCTCACATGTGAAATGAAGAAGGGAAATTGGAAGGGAAGAGACTTTCATAATGGAAGTGGAGGCTATTTATGAATGGAGATGATTGATGAATGAACTCTTTACAGATTGACTTATATCTAATGCACACTACTTCTGCATTCTCTGTATGGTGTTGGTTGTTATTATCAGTGAGTGAAGATGAAGGACTCAGATACAGTATCCATTGAGATACTACGATATGTTGCTGTCTTTCATCCCTTCAAGTACAGGACTATATGGAAACAACCGAGACATGCACTCAAGTAAAAGACTGTCAAGTCACAACAAGACAATCATTCATCCAGGGCATTGGCCCTTGCTTGTCTTTGTTCTGAAGTATGGATACTCTTTGTTGTCATATATGATGAAAAGGAAAGAGCATGTAGAGAAGATTCAAGATTAACAACTCGACAAATCAAAGTCAATCCTTTCCCTCTTCTCTTTTCTCTCTTCTTTTTCAGGTTGCCCATCTAACTGATATTCTTGTCTTCTATGCAATTCCATCTGCATTGAGAATCATCTTCGATAGTCTTGTTCTTTTCAGATGTTACAGGTCACAATCCTTCCCTTTTCCTTTTCATTCTCTTCTTTAGTTGTCGTTCTGTATTTGATGATTCTTCTCCAATCTACGATAGAAGACTCGCCATTTCAGCTCCTTCCATTGATAGAAAGTGAGTCTTTCTTCTCTTTCTTCTATTCAATAGTCTTTTATTCTCTTCCAGAATTCCTTCCTTTGACCTTCGTTCCCTGTAAGTCCCTTCCCCTTTAGTCCCTCCTCTCACTCATATAGTCCATTACATTTAGCCCTGCCTCATTTTCCAAGTCCCAGTGAGTCTTTTTCATTGTGTAGATTCATTCCTCAGTTCTCGATTGTATCTTTTCTTCTTTTTATATTCTTTTCCCTTCAGGAATTCTTCATTCGAATTCGATTCATGTGATGGAAATGTCCTCCCTCGACATACTCAATTGGTATTCATTGCCAATTTCACTTCATCCATACAAAGAAGATGCTCCAATTACCTCATTGTCCCTCCAACTGATCAATCAGGAGATTCCAGTCAGGAACCTCCCTCCCACTCGCACTTACAGTACCCCAAAAGAGTGAGATTTACACTGCACTCTTTATGTTGTGTGTGTGTGGCACTCTCGATTCTAGTCTTGTTTTGCTCAATGGTAGTTCATTCATTTAGAATCGAAGTCGAAGCAAGTCTCAAGCCCTGTCTAAGAGGAGAACAGCAATGATTCTGAGGTCTTTACCTTCTAAAGGATCACATTGACCTTCTCCTTAAGATCTCTCATTATATCAGCTATTAATCTCCTTTGTAATCTTCCTTCACATATTCTTCGTGCTTGGTTGACTGTTTATCAACCAGAAGAAGAGAACTTTGAGAGTGACGTCATCGGATATCTTGAACGTCAGTCATATCTTCAATCAAAGATTATCATTCTTCCTTCAGAGATATCTCAGATTCTCTACTTCTCTCAATTTGCCTGTAATGCCTTTTATCTCTCAACATCGATATATGAGACAAGTCTTCCTCCAACAAGAAATGCACCCATTTCAACCATCGGTCAGTCATTCTTTACATTTCACAGTGAAACGAACTAGATATTATTTTCTTCCTCTTTTTTTGTTATTCAGCCTTTCGTTGTATAATTCAATAACCGAAAAAAGAGGAAAAGATTGAATTATTTGTGAGATTTGTTGATGTTTTGTGTTGTCCTTGAATGTTTTGTCCTTCTAAAGAACGCCGATGGAGTATCGAAAGAGGAGAACGACATTCCATCACTGCATTCAATTGATTGTCCCGTCTGTTGCTTCATGCGGTGATTCCTTTTGTCAGATTACTTCGTTGTCATTTGAGTTCCTTCCAGATCTTATTCCTCAATCATCTCAATTGTCTCTTTCTCTTCAGGTAGACAAATCTCCCGTTGTGAAAGTAGAGATGGAGACTGTTATTCTCCCATGAGGAGACAGGTCGGAGAAGTGAAGGGAATGAAATGACAGGGTTACTTAAGATCAGTCAACCAGAATATCTGAGTGCTCCGATATCTCGTGGAGTGAAGAGACAAAGTTCTCATCCAGAGTATTTGGATACTCATCCAAATGAACGAATGAAAAGACAAACAAGTCAACCAAATTGACAATTCATTCTTCTACTTATTATTTGTTACCCTTTATTTTTGTACAATATCTACGAGTTCTTCCATTATTCTCTTCTCATCAATGTTCTTTCTTCTCATTTCCTTTTCGGGTTTCGTTCATCCATCGACATTTTCGCTTCACGAGTCTATTTTCTCCATTATTTGTCTGTTTAGGTGCTCCGATTTGATAAAAAAGAAGTTATTTATTGAGTGTCAACCGTGCCTAGAAAGTACCAGTAACTAAAATGAACAAGGAAAGGGACTGAAGGGATGAAAGGCGGAATGTCAATATGAACTCAATGGGAAGAATCAATTATTCATAAAGGGATCATGGATGAATAAACATAACATAACTATTCATTCTTCAATTATCATCATAATGTAACAGTTGTGGTCGTTGGTTGTAAGAATATTTCAATCCCTCACAACAATTGGCCTTCCTCCATGTGAACTTGCAATCAGATTCATTATCACAATGACAAGTGCCAGAATGTGACAAATGTTCACGATGACCATACAGATACGATAGACAGTGAGTGTGAACATACGACGGATATTCTCCCTGTTAAGTAACACTGTCAGATGAAGAGAACGAAAGGACTTACTGTAGATCGTGTTTGGGATTCAGAGGAAGACAACACCAAAAGAAACGAAGTTTTGTGAACTTTATGAATCCCCATGAGAGTGCAACCAACTAAAGGAAGAGCATTGATAGAGAAGGAAAGAGAGGGAATACCTTGATCCATGAAGAGATATAGATAGGCTGGGCCAATGATAGTCGAGGCTCATTTGTGAATAGAATATTGAGAAGGAATGGAAGAGGAACCTGAAGAGATTGAATGAGTCACTCAATACTTCAATGTCTTCTAGTCAGGAATGTATTGTGAAAGTGTTGTGTGAGGGAATTGACCCGAAATGAGTGCAAGTGGTGGGTGGAAAGGAGAATGAGGGGAATGAGGAGAGGGGGAAGGGAAGGGAAGGAGAACAGCTGACAAGTCAATCCAACCGGGTCATTGAGTTGTGATGAAACAACCAAGTCACTTTCATACTCTCTAGACTACCTGTGTATTGTTGGATTGTCGAGATAAGGGAAAGAGAAGAAGGAATGCGATTGAGTGACAAAGGGGAAAGGGTCAACGAACCTCTTCAGCTGCCAACACAAGAGATTTGGCCAATCGGGCATAGAAAACATTCTCAACTTCATATTTGAGGGTCAAACACACATCAATCATTTCGAAGACATAACTGATTGGAAATATCATACAATATAAAAAAGATACTTACACAATGACAGAAACTCCTGTAAAGAAGAAATATCCGTATGCTGCATAAACAGCTGCCTGACTATGAAAGTTTGGAAGGAACTCGGATATCCTGAAGGTCTGGAGTCTACGTGATGGTTGTGGTGGAACAGACCTTCTGCAGAGGAGAAAGTCTGCCATTAGATCAAGAGTTGCTGCGAGTAGAGTGACAACAGCTATTACACGAAGTGGAGGAGCCCATTCAATTGAGTTACTAAATGAGATCAGAAAGGAAGAATAAGGGGAGGAATAACCATTTGCATCTAGTGAAATGAAGAATGAAGACCTTTCTTCCTTCCATCATTCAATGAATTCTTTCTACATCGACTGAGGTTTCCCATGTTCTATTCACGAAATATAATGTGAAAAGAGGAGAAATGAGGGAATAAAAGAGGAAGAAGAAGGGTCTTTTCGTCCATTCCAGATGCTACGAAACAGGGACTACGATAAAAACTACTATTCCCTCATGCTTGACGACTTTTCACACTCTTTTGCCGTTGGAAATACTTGAGAACTAACGTTTCCCTGTTCTAGGTTGTTATCACGGAACCCTCTAGTGATTGTAAAAGAATGAAATGAATGGTAATGACTCACTTTGGTCCATCGTCACGAAAGGCAAGTCTCCATCCCATTTCAATGATCAAATCTCAATTGAAAGATTAAATAAGAACACGTACGAAGAATAGTTTACGGGGTTTGCGATATGAGTGAAGTGTTGTGTTTACAACGAGAGTGAGGAGTGACCAGTGGAAAGAATGAAGGGGGAAGGAAAGACTGATTTGATCAGAGAAGAAGGAAAAAGAATGACGATGGCAGGTGATTGAACACTTTGAAAGAAGTCAAAGGAAGAAGAAAGGAACAGAAGAGACAAGGACTCTGAGTACAATGATACAAGAGTAGTCATTCACTGTTCCTCCTCACTCTTTCATAACTCCCTTCTGCAGTATTCCTGTGCAGGAGTCTACCTTCTTCCCTCGTGTCTCTTCTTCAAGTCTTTCCTTCTCTTTCTTCTGCCAATTCTTTACAACATCAACCCTTTCTCATTCTTGTTCACAGTCCATTCATATTATTTATCGTTATCTTCAAGAAGCTAATAAGTTGTTCTTAAATATATATTTAAGACTAGAGAATATAATATTAATGTTATTATTAGACTAATTAGATTTATTATTAGATAGCAATAGAAGTAAGTATGGCCATGGAAGAAGTTAATGTACAGAAGAAATCGAATACCCCGTAGAACAAAAAGAAGAATTGAGGTGAGAATGTGAAGAGAATCAAGAGAAGAGAATGAAGAAGAACATTCTATCCAGGTGCATAGTAATCATTGATTAGTCGTTTCGTGAGGAAGTTGACTGCAAGATCTGTTTCCCATCTAAAGGGAATCAATGAGGATTGAATAATAAGAGAATGATTACCTAAGTGCTCCTTTGTGTATACTTAGTTGTTCATTAACAGATGGAAATTGGAATGGATCTTCTACAAAAAGACCTCTTCCTAAGAAGAGATCAACAGCATCTTCCAGAAAAGGAGTTGACATATTAACAAGAAAGTCAATTGTCTCAATTAAATCAATTCCTTTCATTTCTAATGAGAACAGACCTTCTGTGACATCAATCCAATCTTACTGTCTATCACTATCGCCTGAGCCTTGATCATATTCACAAATCCCTTGACCTGCAACTTCTTTTCTTCTCTTCCTCTCCACTTCTCCTCACCTTTTCATTCCTCATTTGCATTGTGAGAATGAATTCCGTGTCCACCGTGATCGACAGAATACTTCCTGAAAGGAACAATATGAATGGAAGATTGAGGAGGGATAACCAGGAATGGCCGGAAGTTGTGGATAAGGAAAGACTTCGAGTGTTGCATTCATATACACAATACTCTTTCCTGTCTCAAGAACAACAACTGGAGGAGAAAGAGTGGATGCCTAAGGGGGAATCATTGACTGTTCATACTGTATTCTCACTTCCACTCTGAGTGTCCTATTGGGAAGAGCCTCCTGGAGTTCAGGAAGAACACTTCCAACACACAAAACCTCACAATTGGCCCTGATTGATATGATATAAAATAGAATAGAAAGGGGGGATAACCTGAGGAAAGGACTCTCGATTGTTGTCTTCAAATGACCTGCAAAGTGAGCAGCAGCAATAATGGACTGAACTGTGTGTTCATCTACTATCATATCAATCATTCGAGAAGAAGGAGGAAGGGAAACTAAAGGGAATGAGATGTCACAATGAGTAGAGGATAGAATACCCAAATGAACAAGAGAGACATTCTCTGTTTCTTGTGATTCTTGTATAAGTTCTCCTTCCCATAACAGATCACTTCTCATTACAGCATCAATTCCTTCAGAATTCATATCCAAACGACGTAGAGATTGAACCAGAAGAACCTGAAGAAAGGATGTCAGTATGATATCTACACTTAGAGGACAACCTCTGGATTATGACTGATAGTCAGATTGAGTGGAAAGTTCCTCAATTGTGCCTGTACCCATGGAAGCCATTGAGTTCTCATCATCTTACAGTATTGCTGAACAATGAATGAATAGAATGAAATGTATTGTGTTGTCACTTCTTCCAATTTCTTCCTTACACTTCTCGTAATGGAAGTTCTGAAATAGTGTAGAAGATCAGCAGCAATTGAACCTGAGAACGAATGTCAATGTGTCCTCTTTCATTCTGTACAAACCTCTTAAATTGACTCGAAGATCACGAATAAGTGCAACACAATCTCTTATTTCTAGTTGATGAGACTCGTCCATCTATTCATTTCATTCTCTTTATTCCATTCTTCCCTATTACCTCCAATGCAATTTCTGATATAAGTCCAGTCATTTGTGCTTGGATTTGTCCTGCCACGGGAATCCTCACAAGACGAAAAAGACTCGAATCAATGATCCAATCTGATGTTATCTGTGCGAATCCAGAAAGAGTATTCATATAGATTCTCCTTTCGGGAGAAGTTCGAAATCTGTTGAATGAATGTTTGAATGAACAAAGAGTATAGTGTTCACCTTATTAGTGGAGGCACAAATCGATCAATAGTTCCATTTGATACAATAACTGATCCTACTGCCCACGAGGTACGAAATGGTTGCTGTATGAATGAATGAGTAGAATGAAAGTGTTCCTTTCCCTCACTTCATAGTCTGGTATTTTCTTATTTGGCATTGTAGCCATTAACCATTGACGAGTGAAGTTTGCTGCCTCATGTAGTCCAATGTCGTTTATTCGTACAATTACACAATGGAATGACTGAAAGAGAAGTTTGACCCTCTCAACCAGTCAATGTCCCCGTTGTTCTTTCTTTTGTTTCACAGTATTGCAAGACAATTGAGGCTGCAAGGGTTTTTGCAACAATGAAAAGAGTAAACAAGAAGAGACAATGAGTTGAATAAAGAATGCACAAGTGAAGGGAAACAGAATACATAAGAGAATCATAGACAGTCAATCTTCCCATTTGTGGATCAGCCATGAAAAACATACAAAACGTGTGAAATGAAATTATAATACATTAGTACAAAGATCCCCTGGAGAAAACGCTTGGAACGCCAGGGTGTAACTCCTAATCGACTGGCCCTGCAGTCCACCGGCAGGACCACATCCTCTTGGATTTATCCCCCTGACCCCGGAATAAAGACTTTAAAGTACTGCAAAATAGGTTGCTTATAAAAACCTTTTTTTAATGCACGCAGTTACAATGGATATAGGCATTTCTGCACCGATCAACCGATCAAAAACTATATTTCTATTAGAGCATTTTTAAATGTTTTTAAAATAAAATAAAAAGAACAAGCACGTACCTGTGTAAATGAGAGAAGAATAATGAATGGAAGGATGAAAGGTCGTTCTCTCATGATGAAAGAGTCTCAATTGAATAGACAGACTGTCTTTCCTTTTCTTGTGAAGTCACGATGAGCTGTGAATAGAAGAAGGGATTGAGTGGAGAGAGGATACACGAATGAAGAATAGGAGAAGACAATGAGACTCCTAAGTGAATACAAGGGTCAAAGGTATACTGTAGATATAGAATAATCGATATGATTGAATGAAGTGATGTGGACTGAGTGAATGAGTTGACTACAGACAAGTCAAAAAGATGTATGTGTGTCATTACAGAAGTGACCTGTGTGTTTGTCTCCCCAAGGGAGACTTCTATCCAAAACTCTCTCTCCCTCTCTCGCTCTCTTCTCTCTCTCTCTCTCTCTCTCTCTCTCGTTCTCTCGTTTTCTCGCTCTCTTCTCAAGTCACTCTCTTCTCAAGTCTTCCTTAATCTTTCTCTGTGTACTCATCTAAGACCACGATACTTCTTTATGCTAATGGAAAGATGAGACAATGAATGAAGGGACACAAAGACATTCAATACTTTGTATGTATTTAGAGACCGTCAATCAACCCTCGAAGTACATTCCTTTTCTCTAAGTCATTGTCGAGCGGTTGTCTATAATCAGCGACAGACAACCGCTCGACAATGAGTTAGAGAAAAGGAATGTACTTCGCCGATTGACTGTTTCTATTTGTATATCCACAGCCGGTCAGAATGGTAGTAAGGCGACCATTTCATAAGTGCATTATAATGAGGGTAAATGAAATGATTCTGCCTCTCTGTTCTCTCATTCGCCCGGTCGTCTCCAATTCATAGACACGACCATAGCCGGTCCGAAGGGAAGTGAGAGTGCAAAAATAAGTTCATGTCCTCTACCCACCAGTCTCTCATTTATGCAATCTCTCGCTAATCAATCCTAGCTGTCCATTTGAAGAAAGAAAAATATATATATTAGGCTGTACAATGTTTGAATCACGGATACTGTTTATTAGTCATAAACGCAGAGAAATGCGTTTTTAGAATATTATAATACGTCATAGCAACGCCAAAACATTTAACCATGTATAAGTTGTCGAAGGCTTCATTTGAACCCTACATCATGCACCATCAAATCGTAGCTCTCGACTTTCTTCACAATGTCAAAGAGTCCGAATTGCCAATTTTGCAACGTAGTGAAAGAAAATTGAAAAATGGTGAGGAAAACGTCATTTTCTCGAAAAAATTCCAGAAAGCTGAAAATTCGGACTCTTTGGCGCTGTGGGGAATGGCAAAAGCTATGATCTGATGGTACATGATCCAGGGTTCATATGAAGCCTTCGACAACTTATGCATGGTTGAACGTTTCGACCTTGCCAAGACGTATTTTAATATTCTAAAAGCGCAGTTCTCTGCTTTTATGATTAATGAACAGTATTCATGATTCAAATATTGTATATCTAACCTCATATATATATATATTTTTGTCAGATTTTCGACTTCAAATTGACTGCTAGGACTAATTAGCGAGAGATTGCATAAATGAGAGACCGATGGCTGAAGGAATTGATATCATTTTTGCAGGCTCACTTCCCTTCTGACCGGCTGTGTATATCTGAAGAGACGACCGATCAACAAAGGTAAGACTTGTAAATAGAAGTGATCATGGATCATTGATTGTATGATCAACTTGTTCATTCTTCATTCATCAATGTACAATGAATGGCCGTTTCATTGAGAGGAGGAACCCTCGATGCCCTTGTTTATCTTCTAAGTGAGTTCTTCTTATTGATATTGTTCCATTTAATGTTTAGTTGCTCCCTTCGTATCTCTCATAGCAATTCTTCTCTTCTTCATCTTTCGTTCACTCACAATTCGTCCTCCACAAGACAATCAACGTATACTTCAGTCTATTCTTATTCTAATTCTTTCCCTTCAGAAGATGTTCCTCCAATGGAAGAAGGAGACGGCAATTCAATCCTTCAGGAGGCTTATGATGTCAGTCAATCAATAGAGTACTGTAGTACATTCAGTCAATCAAAAGAGTTCAATCAATAGAGTACTGTAATGTCTTCATACTGTCATATTGTCTTGTACTCTATTTGTAATTTAGATGTATGTCTTGAATCCTCCTCAAGAAGATTTCTACGTGGGAAAAGCCTCTCTTTGTTCTCATCCTCCAATTCGTACATTGAATCAAAAGAAGTCAATTATCAAATGATTTGTGTTTCCATTCCATTCTAATTGAGAATTGACTCAACATTCTTCCATCATACAAATCACCTGGAATTCCAATAAAATCTTTGTTTCTCAATCGATGTGTTGATACTCTGACAGATCACAACTGGTCACAAAAACAGTTCTTTTCCACCCAAGATTGGCTATACACACGTGGGTACACGAGGGAAGACAGACTACGGTGGGGTTCGTTGTAGTGTGACCTTATGTCAAAGTGTCTAAGGGGGAGTGAGACTAGAATCTCTGATATGGCCACTCTCCAATGCATGTTACTCTTGTCTCTATTGCCACGTTCTCTGACTATCATTCATTTAGATACAATGCCTTTGAACAGATGTATTCAACAAGGAGATAATCCAGATATCACAAAGGTTAGTTCAATAAATCCATTTACATTGAATCTGTTGTAGGAAAGGGAGAAGGCAACCTTCGATACAGATGAATTGGCAGCTGAGATTTATGGAGGAATGAATATTGTGAAGAGGAAAAGACAAATCACCCACGTTGTTAGTTTCCCTTTCATTCAATCAAATCACTGATAAGAAAGTATATAAATATCGATCAAATGTATTCCAGGTGGATAATGACCCTCATTTCGCCAATCAAATTCCACGAGAATTCATGACAAGAGAAAAGAAGATTGAGGAAACTGCTAAGAAGGTATTGTTCTCATCGATCAATAAACTCAGTCATTGAGTAGAAGAAAGAGAAACTGCATCAAAACATTCTGTTCAGACGGCTGCAATGGTTCAGAAGACTCTTGACATCCTTGATCCCACTCAGATACATGAAGCTGTGCATTTAGTTAAGTGAGTCAAGGGAAGGG
This sequence comes from Diplogasteroides magnus, assembly GCA_014805445.1. Taxonomy (NCBI): domain Eukaryota; kingdom Metazoa; phylum Nematoda; class Chromadorea; order Rhabditida; family Diplogasteroididae; genus Diplogasteroides; species Diplogasteroides magnus. Next base: position 5,343 of record JACMIF010002269.1, on the reverse strand, counting down.
AAGAAGGACTCATTCTTACATTCAGTGAAGTTGTGGGCATAGATGGATTTCCTGCAGCACTTCATCATGTTATGTTCCTCCCTGCACTACATGGACAGGTATTGTATCCATTCTCCTTCTACAGTATCCCTTACCTCTATCCTACAGTATCCTTTCCTTCCTACAGTATCCCTTAAGGCAGACGATGATTTGGCTGCAGAGATCATTCCTCGTGCAATGAGAATGGAGATCTTGGGAACGTATGCACAGACAGAACTTGGACATGGTCATTCATTGATAGTGAAAACCTTTGACCTTCTTCTTCTTCTTAGGTACAAATCTACGAGAATTGGAGACTACGGCAACTTATGATAGGACAAAAGAAGAGTTCATAATCAATACTCCAACAAGAACTGCTATGAAATGGTGAATACTCATTCACAATTCGTGAAACTCTTATCAGGTGGCCTGGTAATCTGGGAAAGATGGCCAATTACGCTATAGTCACAGCTCATTTGATTATTGATGGAAAGAACTACGGATCACACAATTTCCTTGTTCAACTCCGATGTGAAAAGACTCACAAACCCCTTTCTGGTCAGTTTCTTCTTCTTATTATACTGCATTTCCTTGACAGGAATCACTGTGGGAGACATTGGTCCTAAGTTCTCGTATAACACAACAGACAATGGATTCTTGTCATTTGACAATGTCAGAATACCACGAAGACAAATGTTGATGAAACACGCAAAGGTGAGAGAATTGACAATAGTTCACTTCATGGTCAACATTCCCCCTTTCCCCGCACGGTTAACCACAGTTGACCCTTAATAACACTAGCTAACAAGACGATAACGGACCCTAGCTGTAACCTAGTTATCCCTAAATAAGACCATAGGATCGAAGCAATAGAACAGACAAATCAATCGGCCCAGTTTCCGGGGTGAACTGAAATACTTTCAGTGAGTATTGAATTCTGATCATTGACTCAATTTGAGGTTTCCCCTGAAGGAATCTATACTCATCCAATACATGCCAAGTTGAACTATGCAGCAATGGTGAGAATAGAGAAGAAAAGGGAATGAGTGGATTGGATTGAGGTTCATGTTAGGGCAAATATGATATCCACTCATGGAATGTTTATGGCACAAGCATGTACAGTGGCTATTCGATATTCAGTCGTGAGGAGACAAGGAAGAATTGACAATCGGTTAGAATACCTTTCTATTCTATTATCATCCTTACATTTAGTGGTAGTGAAGTACAGATTCTTGACTATCAGACTCAGCAATACAGACTATTCCCTCACGCGAGTATATTCCTTACTATTCTCATTCTCTTCCTTCCTTTCAGTTGGCACTTGCATATGCAACTGTATTCACTGGAACAGAAATACGCAGTCTCTATCAGAAGACACTTGATGGAATAAGTAAAGGAAGTGTCAGTGAATGAAGAATGGAAGCGAATGACAGCCTCTTCTTCAGACTCATCTCCTCCCAGACCTCCATGCACTCACTTCTGGACTCAAATCAGTGGTCACGCACATGGTTGGATTGGGAATCGAACAGTGCAGAATGGCTTGTGGTGGACATGGTGAGAGAATGCAAAGGATACTGTCAGCCATTCCGTTCAGGATATTCAATGGCCTCTGGACTACCCAGTCTGTATGGAGTGCAGATTGGAGGATGCACTTATGAAGGAGAGAACATGGTGATGTTGCAACAGTGTGCGAGGTACAATACTGTAGATACAGATACAATGGATGGTAATGTAGATATCTGACCAAATGTGCTGAACGGTCTAGAAAGAAAGAGTCTCTATCTCCTTCTGTTGCTTATCTTGGAAGGAAAGATTCACGAAAGAAGTCATTGATTGGATATCCTGGTGAACATTCTGAGACTCAGGTGACAATCTTTCACAATCAAATGAACAATAATGTAGACACTCTTGGATGCAATTGAACACGCAGCACGAAGACTTGTATTCGATGCATTGCAATTGTACACAAAGAGAATTGAAGGAGGAGAAAACAAGGAAATAGCATGGAATGGAGTTACTGTAGAGATGAACAGAGTCAGTCATACTGTACTATTACTGTAGATTACGGGTTACTGTAGCTTACCGTAATCCATTTAGGCCTCTCGAGTGCATACACGTCTGTACATGTGTGAAGTATTCGCCAAAAGAGTATCTACTACCGTATCCCAATCGACAAGAGATGCACTATCTGGTCTTCTCTCACTTTTCCTTCATTACACTTGTGTTGATCTTGCATCTCATCTTTTGGAGGATGGATACTGTAATGGTGATCAGATAAGATATCTTAAGAAGAGACTCTATGAGGATCTAAGAGAGGTGAGGGATACTGTAAGGGGTATGAGGGATACTGTAAGGGGCATGAGGGATACTGTAAGGGACATGAGTGATAATGTATTTAAGTGGGATAAGCGATACTGTAAGAGGGTTTACGGTGTATTAGGGTTTCAAAAACAATCTTATATTGACCAACTGCCAGAAGTAATGGCTTCACTGCTTTAACACTAATGGTAATATCGAGGAGAAATTTTCACAGGGCCTTTACAACTAGTCATAGAATAGGCACTGAAAATTTCATTGCCCAAAAATGACCCTGCTCTCTGCAGCTTTGCGTAACCTCCTGGCCGGCTGTCAATATAAGATTGTTTTTTGAAACCCTACGGTGTATGTTTCAGATTCGTCCGATTGCTGTTTCTCTCGTTGATTCATTCGATTTCACAGACCGTTATCTGAATTCAGTTCTTGGTCGAAGAGATGGAAAAGTATACGAGTCCCTTTATGAATGGGCTAAGAAGAGTGAACTAAACTACACAGATGTCAGTCTTTTCCTTGTTAAGTGACCCTATCACTCTTCATTTCAGGTCCTTCCTGCATTCACAAAACACATGAAACCAATGATGGAAGAGGCCAGGCAAAAGGCAAAGATGTGAATGCAAATTGCTTCTATTCTTAGGTACTTTGTGCCTTTTTGTATTGTCAATAACACCGTCCAGTTCCCTATTTGTCACTTTGTTTTTCAGTTTCAGTCAACCTGATATTATTCAGTCACATACACATTTTCTTTGTGGAAACCTATCTCCATGCTACAAAAATGTTGATGTAGAATGGATTGGAATAGGAAAGAATATGATAAACATTACAACAGGAATGAGGGGAAGTTCCTTTGGAGACATATCAATGAGAGAAAGAGTGAATATCCTTCCTCATTTCCCTTCTACACATTCTCTACTCAACAACTTCCATTAGGATTCCCTTTCCTTTAACGTCAACTTTCAACCAGAATGCACTGTATCCATTTCACATTCCAATCGACTCAACTCAATGTCGGAACTTTTATTCAGAAAAGCACGCCATCGAGAGAAGAAATGTAATCCATTCAAGTGACGAATCATTGCAATTCCACGTTTACAATATGATATTCATTGTAACATTTGATTGACTTCCTTGAATAGAAATCGATCTGTTTGATTGATCTGTAGAGGACACGGAAAAGGGTGGAGGGGATACTGTACTGAGTCTGTCTCGTCTCGATCGAATCTGTATGTTCACACTGATATGATGATAAATGGAGGATGCATCTGCGAAGAAAAGAGAACACAAGGGAAAGGAAGGATCTTTGAGATGTGATTTCAGTAGAAGACGGAATTTGGTGTTATTCATTTGAGAAGGAAAGACAAACAGAAGAAGACTTTGATTGAATGAGAGAAGATGAGAATGAAGGAATGGGACATATGGAGGAAAGGACTTCTATTTGTGTAGTACAATGCAGAATGAATGTTGAGGAAAGAGAATTTGATGTAAGAACATTTACTGAATAGATGTAATGAGTGTCAATATTGTGTATCTTTACTATTAACTCTGAGTGGTGCAATTGACTACCGTACTCAGCTATAAATGGGGGTGATTTGAGGATAAGGGTAATGGTGTATGAGGAGAGAGGCACAATGAATGCAGTTGTCGTTATTTCAATCTCATTCATTCGTCTTTTCTGTCTTCAATTGAGAAGAGATGTATCCTGTTGAGTGAGTAGTAGAATGAGTTCATTCTTTCCTTCAAATATCATTTGTCGTGTGTTTGACGTGTCTTTCTTCCATTACATTTTCCAATGGAAGTCACTCATCCTTCTCTTTCCCTTCTCATTATACATGAGTCTTTTAGTCTCTTTCATCTTCTTCTATGGCTTCACATCCATTTTCTTATCTACACAGTCTCCTTCTCTTTCCTTTCCTCTTCATAACTGCAAGTAGAATGGAAAGGAATGAGCTATTGATGAAGGAGAAAAAGACAAATGGGAAGCGGACGAATTAGCTCAATCCATCCAAATGAGAGCCAGTCTCTACTCTTTCACTATCTTCCTAATTACTCCCTTATTTTTTCGTTCCTCTTCCTTTCTATTCCTACCTGCCCGATATCTCTCACAATATCACATTAGATGGTCGTGTGGGTGTGTAATGGAGCCATTCCTCTTTTGATGTCTGCTATTCTTCGTAAGTAGTTGTCCCTCCACTATCCATCGTAAGTCATTCCCTTCATTGTTCCCATGATGAACGAGACCTGTGGTAGTCAAGACAACACTCTCTATTCTATCACTATCATCTGTCTCCCTTTCTCTCTTCATTGTGTATGCACCAATGCAACCTGTCCCATGTGCGATGCAAAAGGGAAGACTCTCTTGTCATCGACTTCTTTCCTTGGATACAGTCATTCGTTCTCTTCTCTCAACAGTCTTTTCTCTCATTCCATCTGCGTCCTTTTCAGTCCCAGGTGTTCTTTCCCCATTCATTCCTTCTCATTCTATAGTCCTTGTCGTATTCCATTCCTCTCATTCATTCCATTTCTCCGTTCCGATCCAATCCCTTTTGACGACTACTTCCTTTCTCTTCCTATCTCGTCATTCGTCCATAACCTTTCCCCCGTATTCTTTTACTCTTCGTCGCAAAACATTGGCTGGTTGAGTGTTAATCGGAATGGGAAGACTCGTGATTGCCTGATATCTTCATATCAGGATGCCCCTCCCATCTCTTATATCTATCGTTGATTCATCCAACCAGGAGACTCTTCTAATCTTCATCTTATCTGCTACTCTTCTCATTCTCCTCATTGCATTCCTTCTTCTTCTTGTTCATCGTCCAAGACTCAATTGGTTAGTTTTTCCCTTTCATTCTCAATAGAATAGACAATTGAAGGTACGAAAGGAATATTCTCGATCTATCAAATACACAGACACAATACATTCACAGGAAGACATTTACTCGTTGTGATACAGAAGACGATAGAGAGATGGTATCCAAGTCAGGGGGGGGGGCGGGGGGGCCGGTCGGGGCGGGG
>JACMIF010002268.1:0-18760 GCA_014805445.1 Diplogasteroides magnus | reverse complement strand
CGTTAAAAGATGGATATCATCTGCCCATTTCACCATTATGGCCCAATGTCCACGGTGTTCTCGTCTTTCGCCGGAATGTACACGTTGTTGTTGTAGGTGCCGTTGACATAGGTGATCTCATGTCGCGGAATTATAATTTCTATACAGCATTGTTGAGCAGGCTGAAGATCACTATCAATTCTGGAGTTTGTGGTCTCATGACTAGGGTGGGGAAAGGCAGCGAAAGTACATTCTAAGTGACATATTCAAAGTGGAACGGCGTACAACATCACAAATCACTCTCAATATTCCTTGTTCAAATAAATAAAGAGTATGCATAGACATAATTGCTCTACATTGTTAACGGCTTATGGATCATGGATCTCATAAAATGGCAGTGCAGTGAATTTCTCAGTCGTCTATTTTTCGCGAAGCAATTACATCTACTCTCGATAGTATGAACGTAGATAAAATTTCCTCTACTCATTGGCGAAGTTTGGTCACTCAAGGACCATTTTGAAATTTTTTTATTGTTTTTGCATCAATAAATGTAGAAAAGTTATAGGATGCAGGAATGAAAGGAGAGAAGAATCAGCATCGGCCGTGCAGGTGTAATCAACAACCTTGTACAGACATTTGACAAGCGCGCCAAGGACATTTGTGCAATAAACTCGTAGATGCGTCATCATCTCACATCCCGTTTTCTCTAAACAGATGTACAAATAGATAGCATTGGGTTGCTTTTATACGGATCTTTTTCCAAAAAATCATTACTCACAGGGACTTCTGTAACGACCTAGTAATATCACACTAATATTCAGTGATGTTAGCCTCCGAATTCATGAACGGAGGCTAGGTTTCATGGGAGCTTTAACGATAATATAGGATGAGCACCACTTTTGTCCAGATCGTCATTGGAAACATAAAGGCAGAAAGAATAAGAACATCAAGATGTGACTATGTGCATTACTAAGGAGATAACATCGCACACACACTCACACAATTCAAAAAATGGCCGCAATGCACAGAATGAAGATGAAGAGTGAGATGCCCGCACTAGACATCGTGAATCGCTTCAGGAAGTTCATTCATTTCCTCTTGCGATGGTCTCTCGCAGCTTTCTGAATTCATCTTTCTCTCTCACTTTTCTGACAGAGCTAGACATTTGCCCGTTAGAATGTCCGACTAGGTTGGGCAGTTCAAATCGTTTTCGCAAAACAATATCTCATTTCGCGTATGCGTATTTTACAGTCTTGCCGTCTCTAGTGCACGTAGACGACCGCAAGAATTGATATTAGACGGATCTAGGATTGCAATTCCAAGCCTTCTAACTATGGTATCGCTAATGGAACGTTATTGCCAGCCCTCAATTTCTGGCCATCTAACTTCATTCCTAGCAGTCGTCTCTAACTTCGCAGAGACAACCGTTTGGAACAATTTAGTCTGCTAGAATTGGACGGATGTCAATAACGTCCCATTAGCGACACACTACTTCTGACTTCATTCCTAGAGAGCGTTTGTCTTTGCGCTGTAGAGACGACCGGCAACTGAAATTCGCAGACGCGTAATGAGATGTCTTTTGCAAATACGATTCTATCGTATCACCCTAGTCTGCACCCAATACCTTTGGATAAGGTTGCCATTAAGTGTTTTCATCGAGTTTCTACGAATTCGAACTTCCAACTTTCAATTCATTTGCACTATTTCCTTGTCTCGTCTGTCTCTCTGTCAAATATCTCTCTCAATCTAGCCCCTAATAGATCGATGTGATTTGGCATAATATAATACCAATAGCCAAGTCAAGCGTTTCTTATATATCACGTTACACCCTCAATATGCACAGTAGCCATTTGTTTTAGGGAGTCTACGTCCCCAAAATAATGATTGCTGATCAATTCCTTCTCAACACTGCAAGCAGAAAAAACATACTGTAAGATCAATAGCTTCTCCGTTTATATGAAACGAAAATGGTTTAGCAATGCAGACTCTTGCTTGCGAATCTTCAAAATAGTCTGTATCACATCGATTATGCTTATAATATCACTGCAGTTTGTAATTACTGGCTTCGGATTCCTACCTTTTTTACCCATAATGTGAGTTGGTTCTTGCGTCTCATTGAATATTGAGAAGTAATAACTTAGTTATTTCAGGCATACTGAGGAACTCAAAACAATAGACTGTGGGAGAATATTTACATCGGACTCGGGTTATATCAAAGTGGGTATTCGTTGTGTGTGAGCGACCACGGATATTTGCGCCGTGACGGTGCAATGGACGCTTCATTGGCTCATTGATAGGTCCATTTAACAGTTGTGGCAAATACTCATTGCGGTTGTCCTATAATCCCTCTTTGAAGACGTCCTAATGAAAATTCATTTTAGAAAATAGCCTCAAACCGTCCGAAGATGAAGCCGCTACACTTGGATATGAGTTGCAAGGAAATTGAGGTATATGAAAATAGATCAATTCATCATGCAAATTACACGTGATCTTTCGTCGGTTCCACTTGTATTATTTGCAGTAAAATGAATATCTGAAGAACAGTTCCTTTGGAATGACTAATAAATGTATCGCTTACCCTCTGACCATTTTCAGCTAAGAATGCAAAGCAAGGTGTCTCCGGACACGGGATTCCCAATTGCATATGCGCGAAACGTTTACAGGGTAGGCTATCTCTAGGGAGGGAAAGCAAGCAAAGTGCGTTTTTCCGTCGACTCATTCCATCGGAGCGAAACTCTCCTGTTATGGATAATCGCTCCGAGGGAATTAGCGAATGAGAATTGCACTTCTGTCTGCTTTCCCTACCTTTGTTATCTCTCCTAAATATCGTTCATTCGATCTCTTTAGGACTATGAATTCTTAGAGGATCAGTTGTTCTTGACATACGCGACAGAAAATTCCTACTGTTACTCTATCGATAGCAAGGTAAGTGTCGAAATGTCATTTGTGACATTAGCTTTTGCACTAAAAATGTGAAATATAAGTGGATCCTTTACATATTTTGCCTTATTGGCACAGTTTGTCAGCCGATCAGAAGCTCGTTTCCAGGCCGAACCGGAGTTCAGAGATAAAATACTGCAACTTGCTACATGTTTGCCGAACGTTATCGTGTCAAGGTAGTCCGTTTTTTCAGAGTGATTATTTATTAGAGAGTAATTGTCAGCACAAATATTTTTATTTTCCAAAAATATTTTTGTTGTGTAACCTAAAATGTTTTGTCATTAGGTCAAACATCATATTGGAGCAATAACCAAACAAATATTCGAGCCGGTAAAATTGTCAAAAGAGGGGCATCAGCCCCTTAATTCTGTTCTTCAAGCCACATTGAGAGGTAAAGTGTTAGCTTTTCCAGCTAGGGACATCGGTGCACGGGGAATCAATCAGAATCAGGCACACATCGATTGTCTGCAGATACTCAGAGAAGCTAAATGGGAGTACGCCGTACTATTACAAGTGAGCCCCATTCATGATAACTGAGATGAAGACGGGCCTTTGCTCTTGAAATCTGTTCAAATTCACGACTATTGATCAGAGAAGCGACCTAAAATTTCATACTAAGCGGTTCGAGAGTCGTACTTACCCTGAAATTTTGGAATGACCATCATCCCCACGGGAAATCGGCAACAATTTTCATGTAGTTAGCCCGAAAACGTAATCCGTGCAGTATTTTGTCGATACTGTATTTAAGAAAAATAAAATATTTATCATTCCAAGAACCACGACGTCGCTCTCAAAACGCACCACGAACTCGTCTCCGCATTCAAGGCACTTGGAGGTAAACGTATTCTTAAATAATTACTATATTTTTTACAAGTTTGTTTGTTGGTTTACATCAAAAATAGCATCAGCAAAAACTCAGGAGCCAACGACATTTACTCCAGGCCGTGTCAGGATACTCGTTGCCTTAAACACTTTGAGACAAATTTGGGCAAACTCGGCATTTGTCCTAGTGGGCTCAACGGAACGGAAGGTAGGCTTAAATATTCTGTATTATAGTTTAGAGTTCAATTCGACCATTTCAGCTCAAAAGTGCCACAAGGGTAAAATCGCCTGGGGGAAGGGATACATGGAGGTTAGGAATTCTAAAACGGTAATAAATTGCATTTCCCATTCGTATAATCCACTCGGAGCGGATGTCTATCGTACTTACAGACAACCCCTCCGCTGAAATCAGATGAATGAGAAATACATTTATTACTTTTTTTAGACCCCTAATTGAGGTGCATCGAGTGTTCGTCTACATAGAAATAGACAAATTGTAGGCAATACTTTCACGCGCGGCAGTCGATTATGTTTTGGACCAGATTGACCTGACAACATTCATGGAACAACAAGCAGCTTTAGTCAGTTTCCAGTATGGTTTGCAGTTTGGTTACTTTACGGGCTTCAATGAGACTATATTTTTGAAAATGTGTCCTATGTGAAACATAACCGGCAAAGCAGTCAAATTTCCAACCATAGTTTCCAGGTTTATCATCACTTAAACCAAACAGTGCAATAATAAATGTTAACGCTTTAAACTCGAGTTGTATCTCTTTGCCTCTTCTTATGCTCACTACTCTCTGTCTGCCGAAAGCTCGATATAATTCCAATAATAAATATGACTACAGAGGATATCGATCAGCTTCCGTGATTTGGTGAATAACGACTGATAAATGATCACGTTCGGATTAATTTATCTATAATATTACACACCTAATAATATTTGTTTCAGCTCGTCGGAGCAGATGAGCAACTTTGGCAGGTACTCCAACATACAGATGAACTCAAATTGCCTGGTGGAGGCACGAGAAAGTGCTTCTCCAATACTGACTCTGGTGTGAGGTGAGCGCTTTCTTGTAAATGTTTCGTTTGAACAAACTTGCATCTGTTGTGAGGTCACTGAATTTTTCGTTTGAAAAATCTATATCTGCTATCAAATACGCTTCATATTTCTCCGGGAATTGACTGTTCGGAAGATAATTGTGCGCAAATGGGTTCGGCCCGCATTCAAATCACTGGTGAAATTGAACGTAGGCACAACCTCGGTCAAAGTGTTCTTTATTAGAAAATGTAATATGTGTTGTGTGTTGTAGGCTCACCGTATGGACCAGAGATGGAGTTAATTGCCTGTCCTCCACTGCTCGTCATCTCATTTGTCTCATGGGTGTGGAGTATCTACCAATGCTGGCAAGAGATCCGCACTTCTTTGCTAACAAGGTTAAGTGTGAAAAGAAAGAGGGCTATGAATATTTGTGCCACAATGATGAAATGGATCGAAACTCCGTCTTTGTCGTGATTATCATGGCGAAATTGTCCATATCACCATTATGTAACAAAGGCCCACTCTTGTCTTTCTGCCAATCGTTCACACCCGTTACCTAGTGTATCGAATTTCGAAAATTATCGTAAAAATTTAATTTCCCAGATGCTTCCCGAGTTCGATAATGCTGCAATTTCATGCATGAATGAACTGATTTACAATAGGTTAGTTCGTTTTCTCCTTTCAATACGAAGCCGCGAACTTAGGAGTAGAGGCTTCACTACAAGTTTGCTGAACGTATCTCACTACGAAAACATGGTTACTGTAAGATTTTCTAAGCTTGCGTTTACTTCAAAATGCATTTTAGGCTCGATACCACAAAGAGCGGAAGCTTCCCGAATTTTCGCTTGTAAAATTCAAATGTCTATGATTTCAGATCACACTTAGTCACGACGAAGTTTGGCTATGGACTCAATTGATTATGTCACACAATCCATTTATAAGATTTAATGAAATTATTTTTTATTCCACATGGTTTCAATGTTCCTTGAAAACTTGATATATTCTTACGGTTCTTTACATGTTTTTGAGCAAAACATCATCCTACAAAGTTGACGGAGCTTGCGCTCCTTACCAGGACAGAATTTCGCGTCGACTGGGTGTATAATATTATAAAAAAGTATCAAATTTTTCTTGAAGCGTACACTGCACGTGTATCGTTCGCATATTGTTTAACACGCGTTCTTGGAGACAATGGAGAGGGTCCTGGTGGTGGCGCCGTCGATTTGAATCAGGGCCCAAACTATATGGTGGTGGTGTTAGGGGAACGGGTGGACGTTACAAGACATATGGTCATTTGGTCTGATTCGGCCGTATATAGGAGATATAAATTACGAAATACCGAAAAATAGGCTGTTTCGTCATCTGTCTTTCAATTTTTTCTGCGGTTGATTGAGGTGCGTTGGGAGATTGAAAACATGTTCACTTGCACTACTTTGAACGTACTTTCCAGCAAAAATGCTTTGCCGACGATATGTGCAATAATTGATTTTTAACTAATTTTTACTCATGTAAATCGACTTTTCGACATGGAATTAAATTCAGCCATAAATCAGAAACCATACATACCACCCTATGTTTTTCTTTTATAAAATTCTCCATTTTCGTAGCAACATTTACTGTGGCTTCACTTACTTTTTTAAGCGCCAGAATGTAGTGCCCTGATTTTTGGAAGAGTCAAATTTAGTTAAAATTCACGAAATTGTCAATGTCTGAGGCACCATATCTCGCGGAAAAGACGGATTCAAACAAACTTCCAGTACTAAAGTTTCTTGTTTGGAAGTCCTCTTTCAATATTGGTACTAAAAAGTGGGGGTCCTGTCACTGACTGAAAGTCGGTTTTTGGACATAGCCGAAAAATCGAGTAAAAAATGGCCCAAAAATCGTTACCGATATCAATTCTGAAAGAGAAATGATTTTCAGAAAAATTACGAAAATCTATATAAACAAAAAATCATAACTCAGTTCAAAGTTGATTTCAGAAGCTCATCTTAGCGCCAGAAATTTTCTCAAAAAATACTCTTTCAGATTCTATACTAAAAGTCATAGGTCATCGGTAGTGATTTTTTGGGTCATTTTTTTCCTTCTCGATTTTTCGGCTATGTTCAAAAACCGAATTTCAGTCAGTGACACGACTCCTACTTTTTAGTACCAATATTGAAAGAGGACTTCGAAGCAAGAAACTTTAGTTCTGGAAGTTTGTTTGAATCCGTCTTTTCCGCGAGATGTGGCCTCAGACATTGACAATTTCGTGAATTTTAACTAAATTTGACTCTTCCAAATATCAGAGCACTACATTCTGGCGCTTAAAAAAGTAAGTGAAGCCACGTAAATGTTGCTAGGAAAATGGAGAATTTTATAAAAGAAAAACATAAGGTGGTATGTATGGTTTCTGATTTATGGCTGAATTTAATTCCATGTCGAAAAGCCGATTTACATGAGTAAAAATTAGCTAAAAATCAATTATTGCACATATCGTCGGTTAAGCATTTTTGCTGGAAAGTACGTGCAAAGTAGTGCAAGTGAACATGTTTTCAATCTCCCAACGCACCTCAATCAACCGCAGAAAAAAACGAAAGACAGATGACGAAACAGCCTATTTTTCGATATATCGTAATTTTTATCTCTCCTATACGGCCGAATCAGACCAAATGACCATATGTCTTGTAACGTCCACCCGTTCCCCTAACACTACCACCATATAGTTTGGGCCCTGATTCAAATCGACGGCGCCACCACCTGGACCCCCTTGGACATGTCGATTCTCTCCAAGAGCACGTGTTAATTCTTCCACCATTCCAAAGCTATTGTACACAAATCGGTGGCGCATTTCTCAGCCCAATCTCTGATTAACGAGCATAGAGAGAAATGTAGCAAAAATAGAAAATAGCTTGCTGAAACTGAAAATTTTCTGATATCTCGTAATTTCATCTCTCCTACTTTGACGAATCAGACAAATTGACCACGTCTGCAATCGTCCACCCATACCCCTAATACCCCTAACAGCGCAACCACATTTTTTGCTCGTTTTTCAAATCGACGGCGACAACTTTAGAACTCCCTCCATTGTCTCCAAGATTCCTTCAGCTCTGAAGGGCCACAGAAGGCAAATTGTTTTTGAATCTCTGAATAAGGGCTATCGAATGGATACGTCTCAGCATCAACCTGAATCTTTGACTTGGCACCTAATTTCAGGCAAGGCGGCATCAGAAAGAAACAGTTTTCGCTGCCAGCCTAGAGATCTTATTCAGCTCATTGTCACTATATTTCAATCTTTCTTTATTGCAATAAATACTGTGCTGGTAAACGAATACTGAAATCACATCTCACGCGATTAACCACAAAAGTCGTTTCGGTGTCGTTCATTCTCCTGCTGTGTTGTGAGCGGTTCACTTTCTCATGGCGGGAACAGAAATGTCAGCAATATGGAATGTTCACAGATCAACCATGAAATTTTCAATTGTTATACCGTTGAATGCGACAATATGAGTGCTTCAAATTTTCACATGAAAATAACTTTTTTTGTTGAAAAAATAAATAAAAAATTTAATTCTGTTTGCATGAATAATAAACTACAACGTGGAGCATATCACTCACAAGATTGAGCAGTGATGGTGTCCCAAAAGAAAAATAAAGTATTTGACCAACCTTTTTCCTCTGATAAATCTGAAATTTTTCATATACTAGACCACATGACTGATGTTTGCTGAAGATCCTGTATCTCGAGTGTCCGCTTCCCCACGAAAAAAGATTCAAAACATTGTCATTTTGCCATGAGGGGTCCAAACGATCTGAAATTTTTATCGAAGGTAGTCCACCCCAGGTGGACTTCAAAGCAACTAAGACTCGAATATTAGGTCGCTTCCCCATTGCAGGAAAAATCCGCTAATATGACCCATTTTTGCACTTTTTCGACCACCCTGGGCAGGGGAAAGGAAAAATGACTGTTTGGAGTATTGCTATTATATATTGCTGGTTAAGTACATTTTACAGCGATATCAAAAGCTACGGATGACCGGGCACACAAGCACAAAATGCGAAAGTTTTGGCCCCCGAAAACGTGTATCTGTGCTCACATAGTCTGTATGGCTATCGTACAAGATTGAAATATTTAAAGGCACTGTGTACTGGTCAGCAAGCACCATTATGGTGAGGAATTGTTCATGCTTTCCATCTACTATATTTTCACATGTTAAAAATATTTAACAGCAGTGATGACCGTCTCTATTAGAGCTACAAAATTGATGTTGACAACATATCGATGCATCTCAAGATTAAAGAGATATATAACACAATAATGGTCCCGCACGGAATTTCATATCCATCGATATATGCCTCTTTAGTTTCACATTCGGACTTTTGTCACCACGCCAATATCCGCGTAACCGCCAAGTAGTTCGGCGTATTTCAATCGATAAATACAGTTGATGATCAAGAATGATACGGTATTTCGATAGAGAGAGCCGACTTGGCAGAGAGATTTTGAAAGTTCTTTTTTCATTAGAATTGCCATTCAATTCTCTATCGAATACCTTTTTGATCTTCCAGAAAAGATTTAAAATAATTCGAGTTATAGCAAGAAATGCTAAAATGTGAAATCACGTTTTCGAACAAAAACGGCTGTTTCCATCCTTTCCCGTCCGATGGCACAACATTTTATTTTAGATTATTATTCTCCGTTAAATTTCACGTAGAATGACATGTTTAAACTGGAAAATTTTGAGGACAGAGGGTGTGCTCTGAGTCTCGGAATGTTGTCCTTGATTTTCATCCATGACCCGGGGTTCATGGTGCTAAAAAAATCAGTGATGACGAAACGAGGTGGGCCATCCTTTTTTGAAAAGCCCAACCCATATGGTTATTGTATAATAACATAGCGTGATCACTTCGTTCACCAAAAGGGCATTGAGAAGATTGAAGCTAAAAGTCACACCATGATACCCAGGTCATGGTCAAAATCACCATGACCAGGGTATCCTGGTTCGAAAAAATTAAAGTTGTAGTTCAAAGAGTAATATACTCCTATCTAGTTCCTAAGTCGAGTAGGGTAAGAAAAACGAGAAACTATAACTTTAATTTTTTGAACCATGATACCCCGGTCATGGTGATTTTGACCATGACCCGGGTATCATGGTGTGACTTTTAGCTTCAATCGTCTCAATGCCCTTTTGGTGAACGAAGTGATCACGCTATGTTATTATACAATAACCATATGGGTTGGGCTTTTCAAAAAAGGATGTCCCACCTCGTTCCGTCATCACTGATTTCTTTAGCACCATGAACCCCGGGTCATGGATGAAAATCAAGGACAACATTCCGAGACTCAGCGCACACCCTCTGTCCTCAAAATTTTCCAGTTTAAACATGTCATTCTACGTGAAATTTAACGGATAATAATAATCTAAAATAGAATGTTGTGCCATCGGACGGGAAAGGATGGAAACAGCCGTTTTTGTTCGAAAACGTGATTTCACATTTTAGCATTTCTTGCTATAACTCGAATTATTTTAAATCTTTTCTGGAAGATCAAAAAGGTATTCGATAGAGAATTGAATGGCAATTCTAATGAAAAAAAGAACTTTCAAAATCTTCAAAATGAAGAGAATTATGATTTTTATAATGGATATCATCAAAAACGTCTTTTTGCTAACTTCGAATGGCTCCCACTCAGAAAGTAGATGGATCTGAGATGTCACCTGTCTCTCAGTAACTGCAGTTCCAACAACCATCATAATGCACCACATTCGAGCCAGGTCGAAACAACTTGACAAAGTAGTGACATAGTGGTCCGGTCTTATAATTTCTGCGTCTTGAAATCATGAAGTCATGCGGCTTGCCTTTGCCACTGGCGTCCATTTTCGCGGGCTATCAATAACGTGTCGATAAGAGAACCCTAATTACGCTAAATGCGTGACCTTCTTTTGCCTTCAAATGACGGAGATCGGTTTTTGTGATAGCGAGCGAAAGGACAATCTTCACAGGTCTTCTGGGCCGTATCATTTTGTCTGCCTATTTGGCTTGTAAGTAGCGCTCAATGCTTGTGTCGCCACGTTTTATTTTTAACTGGAGCGTTTGTCGTTCACGTTTTTTCGAAATGCCAATTTGCTAATCGAGGAGGCAGAATCTGAAGACATATTTTGACATAACCGAAGCCAAGACGAAAAAATGTGAAAAATATCTGCCATTTTATATTTTACACTGCGACTTTGAGTTTCATAATTGACGAATTAAAAACTGCCAACAGCTAACAGCAACAAAAACAGCTCGATCTCCTTTCTTATGGAGGATGATATCATTCGAGTCCTTCCACTGTGTGGGATGGGCATTGTCGAGGAGATATCGGGAGAAGGGAGATACAAGCATCGAGTGAACTTCTCCCGCCTTCAACATGGTGCAGGTGACATTGTCCGGACCATGGCTTCATCCATCCTAATCCTTGCGATCTTCCACCGAACCTCTGATGGGGGAATAGAAGGGGAGGATCGGATGTGCGGGGCATCGAGGGACGGGTGTTGACGAGCATAAAAGGTCATATCAAGATTCTCATTAATCTCATGGTACACAGGTTTGGAATTGTATATACAATTTCGAATTAAAATTCAGCAATTAATCAAATATTTCATGGAATATCTCATCGAAAACCGACTCCGAAGGTGATTCAACTTGGCTTTGATTTTCGCTAAAGTTTGAAATCTTGTTGCAGTAGTATGGCCAGCCCTGTACAAAAAAGACATTTTGTAGTGGATCAAGATCATTGATACATGCGATCACATAAATTTATTGTAAAGATTCTCTGACAAGGTTCTAAAATAGTTTTAGTCGTAATTGTCTGCCACGAAAATTGGAAGGAATGAAAGTTAGTGCAATCTGAATAGCAAACAATGCAACTTCTATGCACCTAGCATAGATCATCGTCCGGAGTGTCGGAGATAATGAACTCTTGCAGAAGCACATATGCCTGAAAATGGTCAATGCGATCAACAATACAGCTATTATATTATCTTTGTGATAATATACTATCCGTGCTTGTTCTCCCATTCTTTCTTGGAATGCTCAAACAAAATTCGTACTTGTATTCATGGCTCAAACATCTGCCCTGCTTTCCGTAAGTGTTCATTCTGACAACGTTTTTTCCATCTCCAATGTATCGTTTTCCCGAGCCATCGATCCTTTCGCGAATATATATCTGAAGATCACATTAAAACAGTCTAAAGTTATGCAAAACTTTGAACAGTCCGTTGCCAGGTTGTGTTCTAATGGCAACTTCGTATAGGTCGTTCATATCTTCTCGCTTCATCACTTCAACGATCTAAATTGGCTGAAGCTTACATATATTGAGCTTGACAGTAACAGAAACGAACTTTTTCTAGAGTGAACATTGCACATTTATCCCCAAGACCCTCCTTCAATAGTGCAGTGTTGATGCTCTTCAAAGCTGCATCTCCTATGGCAGTGAACTTTTTCGTGTCCTCTCTGAGTTTGAGCCTTTTAAGCGAG
The DNA here is from genome assembly GCA_014805445.1 of Diplogasteroides magnus. Lineage (NCBI taxonomy): Eukaryota > Metazoa > Nematoda > Chromadorea > Rhabditida > Diplogasteroididae > Diplogasteroides > Diplogasteroides magnus. Next base: position 6,483 of record JACMIF010002268.1, on the reverse strand, counting down.
TTTCGTGAACTGCAGACCTGATTGGCGTAAGTTTCGCTTCGCACGGACAGAATTGCACTGGAATAGGCAATGTTGTGCAATCCCTTGGTCCGGGCGGCAATGGACGGAAGATGGAATTGCCCTGTAAACAAGAGAATCCAGGGCTGGCAGAGATTTTGGAGGCAGTGGTATTCGAGCCTACGGCATTCCGTCTCATAAGAGGACGCTCTACCACTGAGCTACCCCGCTGTTGCGAAGTCCCTGCCCTCGCTTCAAGGGATCAACAGGGCCAGGTCATGATACTCTGCAGCCATATGTTCCAGCTCAATGAGCGTTGAGATGGTGATCAAATATACCAGTGAATGATCCGGACTGTAGGGTGTAGTGAAGCGAGTGGCGTCAGGGGCGTTGATTATGTTCTGTAGATCGCAATGTTTACTGAATTGGGAAATGTAGAGGAGATAAACCTCTTGGACGTCCTTGATCGACGCGTAGACATCCAATTGCGTGAGCATTATGTTGGCATTCTTCTTCATGTTTTCAATGATATTATTTCGGGCTTAAGTCTTAAGCCTTTGTAATGCCATAAAGCAGTTATCACCATTGATTTTTTGCGGAACAGATACCCAAAGCATCGGGTTGAGTGACTCTCTCTTTCCCAACGGAGACGACAAAATTTTCGGGTCTCCGATGCGGAATCCATGGTCAGCCATCAGGAACACAAAGGAGTTTCGAAACTGGGAAAAGCATTGGATTTAGAAAGGGTTGTCCACAAGTACCTCCTCGTTTCTCTTAAAGAAGTCCAGAAGGAAATCGTCGATATGGAAGATATTGGGGTCGTGATGTCCAGCACTCGACCAGGCGATGACTGCCTTTGAAGAGTCTACAATTTATATCATAAAGAAGAGCTTGTGTGCGTAGCGGGAGCAAAATTCAACTGTGTAAACAGTGTTCATTTGAGAGTCAACAACCACAACGGATTTCACAGATAACCTGGATATCTATCAATAAACTGCTGTAGGTAGTTGAAGAAGTAGTGGTGGTACTCGACGCACTGGTCAGGTCCCATGAACTTCTTCTTAGCCTCCTTGAGATACTCTTTCTGATCCTGATCACCGTAGGCTAGTTCGAACTTCCTGGAAACTGCCCTATTAAAGAAGCCGTTCCGGGAGATTCTCGGTTATCAATTCTGAAGCGTAGCGTGAAAGAACGTGATCGATAATAAGATAACGTATCTCTGATTTTTTGCATATTTTACAAAATAAATTTAAAGACATGAAACATTAACGCAAATTTTAATGAGCAATGCAACGGCAACATACGAGCGCGATATGCAAGAAAGGGGTTTATTGGCATGCAAAACAAAAATTATCGCACTTCGTAGATAGAATATATTTCATGTAAATCGTTGCGGAACCCATATACTTCGTTTTTAAGCTCACTTACGGCTTCTTTAAGCGGTCTATTGTGCTACAGTAATGGAGGACTGAACCCACTTGAAGTCGTGATCTGCCTTCCACACCCATTCACATGCTCGATAACCAAGCCCGTCGTATATTCCGTCCTCTCCCATAAATGTTAGGTAGCCGTCCTGATATCTTGGGTGATTGGGGACAGCTCGACATAGCAAACCTCAGAGAACTCGCGCAAGACAAACTTATCTGCTGGCGAGACAAAGCATTTTCTGTTTTGAAAAAAACAGATGAGTTCGGAATGACGAAGAATGCATACCTTCCCCACATGGACGAGGCGTACTGAACCTTTGGTTTCTTTCCACTGGGATCTTTCCACGGGAATGTTAGTCCACCTTCAATTTTAGCCGTTTCGGTGACAGATGTCTACTACGATGAAGCTATACATAACTTTAGTGCAGTTGCCTTTCCTCTAATCTGCGCGGAGTGGTCGTCTGTCACACGCTCCGTGGAGGTTAGACGAATGATAATTGCACTAAAGTCACTGCTTATGACACCCTAATGTCTAAGAGACACAATACCAAATAGCATCGGCATAGTGTTCGGATACGAGTTGTCTCCGTTCTTGTGTAAATGTCTGAAGTTCACAGCTTGTAATCGATCTTCCATGAACTTCATCGTTTTGGGGAACAGTCTGATTGCCTCTTTCATGATGGCAGCAGGCAAACTCGCAAACCTCAGCGCCTGTGAACTGGCAATCGAATCGAGAACGAGTATGTACACACTCGGTTTGCGGTTTTCGCTTAAATGATTTTTATTGATGGCAATTCGAAATCTTTGCTTCAGTCCTAGGTCTGCATTAATGCGGACGGAAGCGAAAACGATTTAGTTTTCGCTTCCGTCCGCATTAATGCAGAGCCTAGGAGTACACTAAACGTTTGCACAGAGTCTGTTTAAGCCGCATGTTCCTTGCTAATACACTAGTTCAGATTCCAGAAGGATCTGAAGCTATATTAGATGTAATTAGCATATTATTTTGCATGCCAAAATATTTTGGGAACATCATGACTAATAGGGTTTCTAAATCGATAGTAAAGTGCATTTCTCACTCGTCTGATCCTCTCGGAGCTGTTGTCTCTATGTTCGATAGACGACAGCTCCGAGTGAATTAGACGAATGAGAAATGCACTTTACTATTGATTTAGAAACCCTAATGTCTAACACTTATGACGCCTTGTAACACCAAATTGACGTGAATGAAAAGAAAAAATGAAAAAAAATGAAAAGGATGAAAAATGAAAAGGAACATTCACCGAGGGCTTATAAAATGAACGAATAAATTTCGTGCAAAATAAAGAATACTATCGTGATCAGCGTGGTCGATTTGACCAGGAAAAAATGATTTCGTTGTGGATTCAAATATGTTCTGCACCTACGGTCATCCGCTCTATCAGAAGACATGTTATATTTATGTATCTTCGAATGTCCTACTTTGGCTCTGTGGGTTTCTTGGTATGTACAACTTGAGTATGCATGAATTGATATTTCGTTCCGCATTTCACCTAAATCGCGATCTTACCAGGCTTCTACACAGGTAAATTTGTTGACCTTCTTCTCCACAGGGCGGTTATCTCACCACCTGATATACAAAGAGAAGAATGACAGTAAATTTACCTATTTAGAATTTCCAGTTCTTACACATTCTAATCGTCAACGTGCTCCCTCAACGAAATCGCTGCAGGAATACGTGTAATTTCTGTCCATCGGTATCCTGGAAAAGGACTTTGCGAATCGTCCGGTTTACGAGGCTTTATAAATCGGTAGTAAAGTGCGTTTCTCATTCGTCTAATCCTCTCGTTGTCTATTGAACGTAGAATCTGGTCATAGAAATATGCACTCTGCTTAAATTAGACGAATGCACGTTACTACCGATTTGGAAATCCTAAAGACTCACCAATCTCCGTCGGAATAACACCTGAAAATCAAAACTAATTCCTTCAATGATCTGCATATCAGACATCTTCTGTAAGGGTGGATCACCCCTTTACACTAGAAATCAACTTTCGGTCTCCGAACTGGCTAAAAATTTAGTTTTAGGGTAAATCGACCCCTTAGATCACGAATCTGAGCCCCGTTAGACCTGAAAATATTTCGTTGCCTCAGGACATGAAAAAAAATCCGAAAATTCTGCAAAAATCGGAAAAAACCCGATAAGTACAATCGATGCGGCATTCGAATTCTGGACACTTGGACACATAACGATATAAAAATGATACCTGCATCTTCATTTTGAGCAGCATTTTATTTTTTTTCATTTTCAGCTCATTGAATTTTTCAAACGGCTGTCGTGTGAAATTTTTGCATTATTTTCAACGAGATTCCATCATTTTTGGAATCTACGTACTCGATTACACCATATATGCTAAAATCAGGAAAATCGGAGCTGACATATTTTCTCTACAGTAGTGAGATTTTGCCATTTCTTGGACGATTTTGCCATTTCTATATCTTCCCATGGGTGCCTGAGATAAATCATGTGCACTCTTCACCATAAGACATGAAGGATTACTCATCAACACTTGACAATTTGCAAGAGCAACTCAGTTGTTTATTGCATTAGCAGCATATGAGACTCGTATTACAAGGCGATAACGCTGTAGAAAATTTAGAAGATAAGACCGCGCGCGCGCGAAAAACGACTGTCCAAGAAATGGCAAAATCTCACTACTGTAGAGCAAATATGTCAGCTCCGATTTTCCTGATTTTAGCATATATGGTGTAATCGAGTACGTAGATTCCAAAAATGATGGAATCTCGTTGAAAATAATGCAAAAATTTCACACGACAGCCGTTTGAAAAATTCAATGAGCTGAAAATGGTGCTCAAAATGAAGATGCAGGAATCATTTTTATATCTTTATGTGTCCTAGTGTCCAGAATTCGAATGCCGCATCGATTGTACAGATTGGACTTTTTTCCAGTTTTAAACGTATTTTCGGATTTCTTTCATGCCCTGAGGCAACGAAATTTTTACAGGTCAAACGGACCCCAGATTCGTGATCTACGGGATCGATTTACCCTAAAACCAATTTGTTAGCCAATTCGGAGATCGAAAGTTGATTTCTAGTGCAAAGGATATGCCTAGGAGGTCCACTCTTACAGAAGATGTCTCATATGTGCCCTGACCTGGCTGTGCAGTCCTTACTAGATAGCGTAGTGTCCGTTCTGTCAGGATTCACTTCAAGCCTATGATCGATTGTCAAACGAGTGAATGGGATGTAGGGCACGCATCCTCTGAAGCAATCACGGGTAAATGTTTAAGTGATTCGAAAATTTATGTTCTGGCATATGATGATATAATGAATCAATTGTCTATCAAAAACTAGCACTGATACATATTCCAAAAAGAAATCAAACTGCGAATCGCATTCTCTGAAGATAGTGCTGACATTGTGAGCGGATTGGTCGATCAATTCACCCCCCCCCCTAAGTGAATCACTTTTCAATGCATATTGAGCGAGTTTCGCGGTTTATAATGAATAGCGGTAATAGGGCGGCATGAGCAAGTATCGATACCACTACACCTACTCTGTTGGGTTGGCAGAAGTATTGAGTAGTTTCCTCATTGTATCGTCCCACGGAGGAAGTTCCATCAGCTCGCAATTGTTGTAGGCAGTTCCATTGAAAGAGTGATCAGTATCCATTATCTGTTCATCTCGTTCGTCTCCAAGTAAATCGACTACTAATGACCCCCATCGTCCTTCATAGTATTCTTGAGGCAGCAGAAACCAGATTTGGTTATCAAATCTGAATTACGGATTTGCAAGCAGATACTAAAAAACAAAAACTTACAAGATTAGAAGCACTAACGAGATGGCAACTAAGCAAATACATGAGCACACGAAGTATTTTCGAATTGGAACATGGTTATTTTTCTTCTTAAGATGTTGCCTCTGCCTCGCTTCAGTAGTATATTCCTGATCCATAGCCTATGAACAACGAAAATTAAAAGGCGTGAATGTAAAAATTTCTGATGAAGCGTGATATAATGTTTTTTTCTAATAGAATAGGATCATTTCCAGTAGCGAAATCGCAACATGAGCCTGAAAGTCCCGACAAGGAATTAATTAGGCCGTTTCGTTCTTAAAAAATTACTAGAAATGAAGAAGGGTGAACGACAGGAGTCCTGTTCAATGATCTCATTCATTCCGGTTACAATAGTTGGAAATGAGGAATGAAGTTGGTAAGGCATGAACGGGGGTCCCTTTCATCCTTCTACATTTCTAGTGGTTCCGCCGGGCCTCATTCATTCTTTCCAGAATGAATGCTGCCATGAAGTACATTTCTCATAAACTGTATTAGATAACAATAAAACCAGTAACAATAAGTTTGATATTCGGACTCTATGTGAAAAGATTGGCCAGTATGCAAATTATTTATACAGTGCGGCTGACAATAAGGCCACCAGATGTAAAGTCAAGCCTTGAAAATAGGGCAATAAGAAGGAAAACTGATCTTACACCCAAATACGAAAATTACCGCTTATTATTACGCAAAGTACGAAAAATGAAAGGAGACAGCCGTTCGGATTCCCTGAGAGAATTAAATGGGAGGGGGAGGAAGTAAAAGTGCATTTGCTAGAATTTCATCAGCCAGAACTATTTTCTAGTTCTGTGCATTGCGTATAACACGTGTTCTATGAGAGAACCGACATTTTAGTGGAGACCCTGGTACCGGAAAAGTCAGAATTTTTTTTAAAATCCCACAAAATAATCTTATATTATACTAAGTAAAATAAGAATTTTCAGGATATCAGACAATCTTTATATACCGTATTTCTCGAGATATTGATTTTTGACCTTTTTATTGATGGGATTTACTCAAAAAATCATAACTTCCTTCAAACTTAACCGTGTGAGTCCAATTTTTTTCACAACATGGAAGGTTCATGCGCCATCGAAATAAGCTCCTAACATGGTCATAGTCTTACGTTAAAGAAAATTGTCTAAAATTTTCTCATTTTTGAGATATACCATTTTTTCAGGAAAATTAACGTAACAATTTTGGGTCTCACTAATACTGGTCGGTTTTTT
>JACMIF010002267.1:0-18763 GCA_014805445.1 Diplogasteroides magnus | reverse complement strand
TTCGAGCTAGCTCTACCCGCTGAGCTAGGACGAATGAAAGAGTGCCGAAAATGGGTCAAAAACGCGCGAGTTCGAAAAATCGACCAACTTTGAAAAATCGCGCCGCTGCTCTTTTTCACGGCAGAAGATCATGATGGTGGCAACGAATGAGATCTTTAGTGGGAGTCTATGATAATTATAGGCGGTGGCTAATATCAGGTTGGACGAAGATAATCGATGGATATGCCAGAACTTGTGATTCAACCTAATACATAGTTCTCTCTATGTTCATTTATGCATTCTGACCGGTTGGCTACATATGATGAGCAATAGAGAAAAATATATCGCAGAGAGAGAGAGAGAGAAATGCTTCGTTTTTTGTCAAAAAATTGATCCATAAATTCGCGCCGCCGATTGTCCCTACTGTCTGTTGTTGCTGAGATAACAGATGGTCAGATAGTAGGGTGTCGCATGCGAGTCTTTTAGTGCGTTCATCCTCTCTCTGCTATCAGCGGTGCGGTTGTCTATAGAATGCAGAGACAACCGCACCGCTGAGAGTAGAGAGGGCAAATGCACTAAAAGACTCGCATGCGAGATCCTATCAGATAGCTTTACGAAATATGAATCATAAATAATTTTTTAAAAATATATCCAAATGGCAGAAAATCTAGTTGCTGACGTAGTGCCGAAATGAGATAAGAAGAGGAAATCACAGGAACGAAAGAACGCTGCAGAGAGGAATTAAGCTCGGTGATCCTTGAAGAAAGGAAAGGAGTGTGATGGAACCTGCGCTGATTTGGAACAAGAAATGCCACGCTTTTGTCTCTTCAACGGGATAAAATGCTAGGGTGGCGGAGTAGGCGGGTGAAAGACGCGCATTCCATTAATATTGCGCAAGTGTCATTCGTGCCACGGACTTTCATATCAGGAAAATGTAATGAAATCGTTATGAACATGCATAAACAGGCAATAGACATACACACAGCTATTAGGAGCGTTCAGACCTGGTTGGAGTATGGCGAAACGAAAAGTAAATAAGACAACCAAGTATTTGAGTAAGCGCCAGGATTGCGTCTTGCTCAAGAGATCGAAGGTCAAACGCCGTTGACTCTTTTCACCCCGAAACATTGTTCTTATATGAATCGTTGGATGACTTAAACTATGGAGTCGTCGTGATGGCGTAAATATTCATCGTTCGCACTAATCGAGACGGGATAGCGTTTCGGACACACTTCAAGCGTTTTGTGACACACTTCAAGTGCCAATGGGCATTTGCGCCGTAGTGATGAAATGAACATATTTGAAAACGCTGACGTCATCGTCAAGTGCGAATTTCACCATAAAGGCGCAAAATACAACTGTTTTTCACACAAGTTTGTCAAGAGCGGAAACGCACTGCGATCATCATTCGCCTTGTCCTTTCTCACGTGGTCTATCATCAACAAACCGCGAGTGACTACAACTTTAGACAAAGAGGGACGGACTGAGTGGGATGGATGCAACTGTCATATGATCACATTTGTCAAACTCAAAAACTCAAAAATGAATGATTCATGCGATCAGAAATGCGCTTCGCTATATCATGAGGTTTGCGTGATTACGGTAAATTGACAAAAAAATCACTGCCATGATGAAAATACCCATAACACAACTGTTTTCGCATAAAATAATCATTGTACCCTTATTTTTCGAACCGAAATGGTTCGATCGTGGAAATGAATCAACCATCTATTAGAGAAAAAACAAGCAAGAATCACGAAGGATTCTTGAGGCGAACTTGTGGCTGATCAGTGATCATTCATGATTTCACAGTCTTGGTAAAATATTCAGCGACTATTCAAACAACTTTCATGAAAAAGCCAGTTTGACTGAACACGGCCCCTCAGGTGCGAGAAAAAGGAAAGAAAATTATTGCGGCATGGTCACAGTAAGAAGGAAAGAGGAAAAAGTAAGTGTAACGGTAAGATTGGACAGGAACTGGAGTCAATGGCGGTGAAGAGGAGATAAAGATGTAGATGCGATCAGTCACAATCCAGTCCAGGCACTATATGAGAACGATGACAATCTAACTGTCTGTGTGTACTGGTGTGAAGAAGAGGAGATTATAAGAAGGGTGTGATTGAAGGGGAAGGGACATGATCTAACTCAATACGACATTTATTATGCGTCCTGTCTGAACTGTCATATGAACCAAGTACGCTCACTGCACCGACTATTTCTCTCGCTTTTGCGTGCTATTTCGACATTTCGCTGACCTACGCCCTCGATTCTGTATATGTTTCAACTGCGAGATATATAGGCAAGAAAGTTCTGTTGGAATTCCCAGCTTGGTATGCATAGTAAACACATTAAGAACGTGTGAATGAAAATAAAATTGCAAATACATATCAAGATGGTCCAAGAGGTGAAACGATGACAATCTCTGAGTACTTGTATCTACAAGAGGAGTCGAAAGTGAGTGTGGATTGGGATATTTGAGGAGTTTGGGGAGGGAGAGAAATGAGGAGAGTGTGTGTGTTGAAACAAGCCACAAGAACATGTTACTGCCAGAAATATCTATTAATACCTTTGGTGCACCAAGAACGCGCCAACATTTGCGCCATTATCGTGAAATGGAACATTGAGCCATGATCACAAGATGAGAAAAAATAAGCGCGGGACATCACACAGTACGCCATGAGGGTGTGTGCATTGAAACAAAAAAGGAACACACAACCAGAAATATCTCCAAATTCACGAAAAACCCTATAGGCAGAGGACACATTTCATATCAACCGAACGGGACATATGAAATGAGACAGCGGAAACGGAAATTTCAAAATCATCTCAAGTCACAACAGCATTTGAGGGTACAGTGGCATTTGTGATTTGCGATAATCTGCGAGGAGCGTGGGACAAAGCGATAACGTCGCATTGCACTATGGCCAATTGAAGGATGCGGCAGTCGGCTATGGATAAGGTGATTAGGAATAACCTGAGGATTAGATTGTCCAATAGAACTTCGTACCACTCGGAATGCTCATAGCCGCGATTTGAGACATGATCAACCAGGTGACCGAGCCCTATACATTTATTACTTGTCCTTCACGTTCTCATTCTTATTTCTTGAAGAGCGTATAAATCTATTATCATTTGCGCCATAACGCCAATGCACATTGAGAATGTTCGGAATAATGCCGCAGAGGTTCTTTTCAAGAATACGGAGCCAATGTTGAGGCGCTCTTATATTAATCTCTCCCATCCTCGCCTTCGCGAACTTTCTGCTTAGCTTGTTCGGAAATTTGGGATCAAGTTCTCAAGGGATGAATCATCATTTAGCAATCGTGCAAGGATAATGAATCATAGGCTGGCCTAATGCACAAAAGAGTGGATAATCGCGCCATTATGGGAGTAGGCACCATCATTATGGCGCAAATACCGTGGGCATTTGTTCCATATTAGTTAAATGGACACTTTTCCTTGTCAATGACGACAACGATGTCACATCTGTCCACTTCACCATTCCGGCGCAAATGTCCATGGCGCATTTGTATTTCAACCGCAATATCACGGAAAGGGCGGAATGAGCAGACGCTCGCACATGTCTAAGCAACAACAGAAGACGATGAAAAACAGTGAAGAGATGACATGATGACAAACCAAGACCCGGATTCAAAACCCGGTGCAAATGAGTTTCAGCGGCCACACTACACCCGTGTTCTTTGTTGTATGATGGAGAGAGAGAGGTCACTTGCACTTTCGTCCATCATCCTTTAACCTTTCTGTCCACCCCTTCTCCCTCTCCCTTGCTCATTTTCTATTGTCCCTGAGGGCGCTAAAGCACGTGTTTGAGTCACTCCCTTACCTTCCCTCCTCTCTCTCTACTCATTGTTCACTCATCATAAGAAAGAGGGCGAGATGCAACAGACGCTTAGGGTAAATAACACAGCTGAGGTGGAGAAGTCAAAGCCGGGTGAAAAGCCATGGACTTTTGCGCCATAATGGTGAAATTAACATTCCCCGACTGATGTGTCCATTGCGCGATTGTGTCGTAAACTTCTTTGGCGCACTTGTTCCCGTTGATAGGGGTAAATGCACCTTGGGCTTTTGCGCCACAATTGTGAAATGGATAGGTGTGCCCCATGAGAAAAAACGCAATGATGGCGCATCTGTCCAAGCGAAGAAGAATGCAATAAGTGAGCCGATTCGGACTCTTTTCGAAGTGTCTAATGCACAGCAATTCTTCTAGAACAGAAGCACTTTCGAGAAGCTACCTATGTGAGATTTGCAGTCTTTATGTGTAATTTGTGTGTCATTATGAACAATAAAATTCTATCATTTATCGGAGCAGCAAGATGAGCTCTACACGTATAAAATCTGTCGTATTTCCAGCTTATTTGCGTCCGAAAAGTCCTCCAAGCATCTGAAAATACTTATGAAATCTTTTTTTTTCATTTTCGACAGGATGACTATAATTTTTCCAGCTTGACGTTTTTATTTAAAATTGAGGATTTATTTGAGGGAATCGGTGAATATATGAAACTAACGCCTCCCAATCCGCCGCCGCTGCCTGAAGATCCGCCGAGATTGCCGAAAATGCTGCCAAGCTGCAAATTAATCGTAAAAACTTGATTTTTCTTCTCATTTTCGCGAATCAACTTGCGTTACTTTTCCGTGCAAGAAAATTAGACAATTGACTACAAGGATTTAAAGTCGAGTCCGGCGAGATTTTTATTTGCCAAACCTTCTTGAATCTACATTATGCAAGTAGCGAAAACCGCACAGCTTATGCTCTCGGAAGACCTATGAAAGGAAAAAAACTAACTCCACTGCCGCCACCGCTAAGAAGTCCTCCGAGAGCGCCGGTGATCTGCTGAAATTGACTCCGTTTATCAAATTGGTTTACATACACAGAAAAGCAGTCAGATGATCTGTCGGTTTGCTTGTTGACAGTTTCAAGCTGTCACTAATGACCAGTTTATTGTCACTGTGACAGTTTTAAAATGCCTGAAGGCAAACCGACAGTTTCGTTGACAGATTTTTTCTGTTTGCATGAATACAAATGATAGATATAACAGACCTCTTTTCGAATCGGTCCATATCAAAGGCCATTGTCTGTTAATGAAAAGCAACGCACATCCAACTGTCCACTGCCCTGGAGCGATCCGAGCACCGATCCGAGGTCACCCAGTCCACTACCACCATTGCCTCCAAGCGAACCGAGGATGCCACCGAGACCGGAGGAAGACGATCCGCCCTGATAGTAACTAGGGTTTACAACGGTAATTTTATGTATTTCTCATTCGTCAAATTTCCTCGGATCCATCACGTGTGAGAGACATCGGCACTATTTTTTGTATATTTTTTTCTAACAACAATGATCTATTAGGGATTCTAAAACGGTTAATGGTGACATTTCCCATTAGTCAAATCTGTCTACGGAGCAGTTGTCAAACGGACTTACATAGAGACGACAACGCCGAGGAGATTGGACGAGTTAGAAATGAGCGTTTTTGCAGAGTACTTATTTTGCCCACAAAGCAGAAATAAAAGACAAAAGCTTTCTGATAAGTTTTTGTTTCCAGTTGTTCTTCAGAATAATTTTTCACTACGTCCTGTCTCTACATTTCCCATCTTACAATATGCGTTATATCGAAATCACTAACAGTATTGCCGATGGCCTCCTTGATTTCATCCTTGTCACCGTTCTTCAGTTTTTCGGCCTGAATATTCCATTATTTACAAAAGTTATGTCCCTATGGCATAATCGATCGATATTATGACGTCATCGATCGATAATTTATCATGTGCACCCCATTTTCAGCAGAACTCACAATCTCCTTGGCCTTGTCGACGTCACCAGCGCTGCTCTTCTGCAAATTTAAATGCATTATCTATATTTTTAAATTTACTTTTTAGCACTTTTTAGCGAAAAAATATATCAAATTGACTCACAAATTTGCTCATGGCCTTGTTGAGTGCATCCTTGAACTTGGACTTTGCCTGGTTGACGGCCTTGTCTGCGGCGGTTTTTGCCTGAAAGTCAGTATTATAGTAATACGCATCCCAACTAAATTGTTGCTCTAGTATATATATCTAATATTTGAAACATATTTCGTGACGACGAAATAGCACGTCAAAATGATAGACCAGGGTGGCATCCAAGGAACTAGTATCGTACTAGGTATAACAGTTCAGATAGGATGCATAATAACATTCATTCACAAATGACTTGCCTTGTCTTCCAGTCCCTCGGCGGCGGCCTTGATTTGAGCCTTGCTCAATGTCTGATACTGCGTCTTTATGTTCTTCAGAGGAGTCTGCAGCAGCTTCTTGCACTGAGCCTGGAACAATCGGCCTGATATTGACACTTCATCAAAAATGTTAGATCTCAAGATCAGGTCTTCAAATATGCAATCACTTCACACGGAAAAATTTATCTGTGACTTGAGAACCCGTCAAGATTCAATCTCTCGGGATCCACTGAACTTTTTGAGTGAGTTATTAGTTAGCAATCACGTTAAACACAAAACAGCGCTAAATACCAGATAACTAAACAAATGGAAAGTCGAACCTTCTTTCCGAACACGCCGCACACCTTGTCGATGTTGGCTTCGTTGTTGAAAAATTGGCGCACATTCTGCAAATCTCAACAATTTATCGACTTATCTAACAATAAGCACTTCTCGTCAAGGTACGATATTTCCCTAAATATAATATGTTATGTCGTGGTAGTAAATATCAGATAATCAAGGGGGTTACAATCGTCGGTAGAAAATGGAACTCACATCCTCAAGATTCTTCTCGTTCTTCAGATTCAGTGTCTGGAAGTAGTCCTTGCTGTCGGCGAGGAAGCCCTTGATCAGCTGAAATAAGTATGAATCTGGATTGATTCCCATGATTTACTGAATCGTCTCCTATATCGTATATAGGCTATACGATAGAGACCGTAATTGAGAACTGACCGCATCGGGTCCAGACGCGTCCTCTGCAGAAATAACTATGGCCGAAGCGACGAGGAGACAAGCGAGACGGAGCATCCTTAAATGCATGGATGCAGTTGAGTTGAAGATGCTTGCACAGTGGAAATTTACACCATAATAGTAAACAAATGTCCTGGTTCATATTATATATTCTCCCATTTTCGAAATGTGAAGGACAATGATGAATGAAATGGTCATTGAAGGAAATGGTGAAGGCGCGAGTTCATTCAACAAAACGGTCAATGGAGAACAGCATCGAAGTTCGCAAATACTCGGATTCTCAAACTCTCAATGTGATTATAGTTCAACGGGGGAAAGGGATCTTTTATAGTAGCCCTCCGCTAATTGTAATCCTTTCCCCGTTCAATCTCTCAATCGCTTCCGCCCAAACTGCACCAAAGCACGCACGAAACATGGAAAACCATTTGGTGTCATATCTCTATCCTTTGTGGTTGTCTCTATCGGCTTATTGTAGGGTGTCGCGAATGGAACCAAAGTATAGCATAATTGTCTTTGCACTCATTCCGATCTATCGTCTATGACCACCGAAAGAGGCTAAGTCGTGAGTGCTCAGAGACAGAAAAGTTGCACAATCACACATAATCTGTCAAAAGAGAGAATTGATGTGAACATTGCCCGAAAATGAGGATCGCACGGAGTTTGTATCTGTATTATGTTCGTTGAGAATCATCTCCGGTTTGGAAAACCTTTCGAACAATTGAAAAGGAAACACTGTGAATGATTCATTTTTATCACAGAATAGAATGAATTTACAGCAGCTGCATGTGGAATAGATCTTATCCAAACTGTTCGTTGAATAAATTTGTGAGCTGAAAATATATTATTGAAAGCGGGGAAAAACAACATTTTACAAATATCTATTTCTATGACGCCATAATAATTTGATCGTGATATCTGCGTAATCCAATTCCTTTTTTGGGTCAGATGAGCCACAATTATGGAACCTGGGAACATCTGCAATTTTTAATAACTAGCAAAATAATTTAAATCTGCTGAGCATGTGCTTTTTTCTCCAGGAAGAACAGTAACTTCACTTATCCGATCAACCATTTCAATTACGGAAACTGACAGTTACATTCAAGAGTTTCTTATGTTTACTGAATTTTTGTGTGTCTGAGTGCACCGCACACTTTCATAGACCTCAAAGCGTAGCCCCACCTTCACAGGGACTCCCTTCCTTCACCCTCGTTATCTCTCACATTTCCCTCTCGTCGTCTGTGACCTCTCACCCTCACATATTCTCTCGTCTGTCCTGTACTCTCTCGTCCTTCTTTCGTTGTCTATGCCCTCTCTTTTCTCCACTATCTCTCACAACTGCCCTGCCTCTCATTCCGTGCCGTTACACACACTTTCCAAAACGCTCGCAATTCCTTACTTTTTGTATCTGTTTTGCTTATTCTATGGTTGGCAGTTTGATTACTTTATTGACTATGTTTCACAGATGTCTTTAAATATATGGTTGCCTAACGCCTAAAGTAGTCAAACTGCCGAACGTAGTTTATACTCTCCCCACTTCCTCTCTTTCCTTCGCGCCATTTCTGTCTTTCACACTCCCATCTCGTCCTTTCGATTCCGTCCATCGATTGACACTTTGCAAAGCGTAGTGGCGACATTGTGTATGAGGCCACCCTATTCCCGCCATTTACTACATTTCTTTGTCTTGATGCGTATCTAGTAGAGTTAGTTAATAAATGGTAAAATGCATTTTTTCGTAAGCGAATCTAATAAATATGAGCAGCTGTTTGTCGAACATGGAGAATCTGTGCGGAAATTGGCGAACGAGAAATGCACTTTACTACCGATTTAGAAACCCAAAATGAGCAGTTCCTCCCCATGTTTGTGAGCACTTTCCACGGCAAAGTGTAACCCGTGCCCTGTTAGATATGTGCTTATCTGGGCATTCTCTCTACCTGCTCTCGTTGTCTAAGTCCTCTCTAGCACACACTGTCTCTCATCTCTCGCCACAATTCCGTCCATCGATTGACACTTTGCAAAGCGTAGTAGGTAGGGGGCATTGTGTATGTCGATTCCTTTCTTATCTATCAGTCTCCACATCCTCCTCCTCCGTGTGACCTCATGTGTACTATGGTTTGTATATCGGTAATAAAGTATATTTCTCATTCATCTAATTCCCTCAGAGCGATTGTTTATCCAACGCAGAGACAACGGCTTCGGGTGTATTAGACGGATGATGCACTTTGCTACCGTTTTTGAAACTCTAGCATTGCGACTCTGCATACCGAACAGTTTTAATGTGTACCCTCTAGACGCCGTGACCTCTTTCTTGGTCCGTATTGGCATTTCCCAATTTCCTCCCTTCTTCTCTCTTTAGCTGTTTCATTTTTTCTATAACTCTCGCCCATTCCATGCCGCGATTCCGTCCCTGGTGTTTCGTGTGGAATCCCCTTACTCACTTTCGCAATCTGATTTCATAATGGTATTGAAATGAAGACAGCGTATTTTTCATTCGTCCAATTCCTTCGGCGCGGAATTCTGTATCATGTGATGAACAACGGTTAGGAAGGAATTAGAAAACTTTTGTTTTTTTCACGCCTTAAATATGTTAGTTTTGATCCTAGCCACCGTCAGGCTGTCGGCCACGCCCACAAACAAAGTTTTAAACGCGCGCTTACCGAAGTTATCGCTAACTGAGGAAATTTTATTGATTGACGTTCATTTGTATTTTTCGTTGTTGTAATTGAATTTAGGGCAGTTTCTATGGATTAGATTCAAATCTAGGCCTAGATTCAAATCCGCAATTACTTGCAATGGTTTACAATGACACCGCAATGGTACTGAAACCATTTCAGTCGTTCGTTTTTCCGTGCTGCAATCTTACGCCATTTACTTGCCTTTTTTCAGAATGCCACTGGAAGTTATCAAGATCAGCGAGCGCGGCAGATTCACCATTGCTTATGTGCCCGAGACTAATTTCAGCGACAAGGTGGGCTTGTTTTTCTCAGTTCACTTTTTGTCCCTTTTATGTTCCCTTTTGTGGATTCCTGGAAGTTAGCATATAATAAGTGAAATGTTACTTTCGCCTATATAATTCTCTGTTGAAACATATCTATTATAGTCTATAATTTATAGAATAAAGAACTGAGGATTACCATAGCGGGAGTCAGAAAAGTTCCACCACTTTATTACCAAAAAGTGATCATTGGTTATTATCGTGCAAGTTGATAAAATCATGGCAGTATTTCTTAGAAAATATTACCCCATTCTTATCCGCGATCAAAAAATGACACATAGGACTTCTTCAGGACCAATTACTCTCCGCCGCAGCTGATGGAATCGGCGTGGCCGTGGAGCTGTTCACAAAACTTGTCAAGGTAAATTCAAACTACAGATGCCAAAGATCAAACTACAGACTAGACTACAAATTACAGGTGGTGGATGGCGATGAGTATAATCTCTACGGCAAGCTGCAGCCCGATGCCCACTACCGGCTGTACCTAGGAAGGGTCAGACTACAAAATACAAGGATCAAACTTCAAAGTCTTGTTTAGGAGACGTGTCGTCAGACGCCTTCGACATCAACGAAGCCACAGGCCAAATTGATGTCCACGAATCAAACCAAATCAAATGATTCAACTGCATTCACAACGGCAGATCAAGTGGAGTCTTCCATTCATCTTCAGTCTGAGCTAACTCCACAGCCAAGTATGTTTCAAGGAAACATTAAATAGTTGGAGACAAGTATTCTGATAGTCTTCGCATGGTATGATAAGGAAGCACGAAAATAAATGACTACAGGACTTGCCCTAATTTAACAATTGAAAAGCAGCCCTGACGCATTAACACTATTCTATTTTGCACATTTTGTAATTGAAACCGTAATGAAATCAACCTATAAATAGATACGTGAGTGTTCCAGCGAAAGAAGAACCCGTTCAAAGTGCTGCCATCTCAAGACCGCCAATTCCTCGACCTCCGCGACTTCGAAGCAAACACCATTCCACCATGGAACTGCCGTGTGAGGATGATGTTGACGAGTGAGTTGATGAGGGTGAAAGACACGTGCGCCATGGGCATTTGCGCCATAATGGTGAAAGTAATCATTACGTCATTATGGCTGGAAAAAAAACCTTTGCGCCATAGTGGTGAAATGGACAGTTGAGCCATACATTCGTATCGGACGAGTCTATTTCACCATTATGTCGCATATGCCCTTGACGCACTTGTCTTTCATCCGAGAGTGAATGGTGCGGGGGATATTTTCATTTATGTTTCAATGCAACCGCCTATAAAAGCATAGCGAACAAAGTAATATTCGTGGCATGTGTGGTGAAGATCTAAATTTATATCGTTTCAGTGACCTGATCCGGGAGAACGCGAAGTTGGAGGACTACACATTGGAGACGATTCTGAAGGTGAGATTATGGTAGAATACCGCTCGAGACCATAGGAGTAATCTGAAGTCGTTCGGCTCATGAGCCTAGGGTCCTATACTTATGAGATGATCTTGAAGGTTGCCGTTCTTTAGAGATTTCAGGGATACTGTAGTTGTCCAATCGGGATTTGTGTGATTAGTAAGTGACATGTTCCAGGCGGACGATAATGGCTGGAAGATATTCGACCTCATCCGACAAGGATACGATGTGGACCAGGATGCAGCGTGAGTGGAAGGGTTACGGTAGCAAATTTTCCTGTTAGAAAGTCAAAGTGTTACTGTATCATTTGAATCTAAATCGTTTAGGAATCCTGACAGTATTATACTGTTACGAAAGTATTGGGGTTACGGTAGCCTTCCTTCCGATACAAGGTGGTAATGACTCGATCTTTTCAGGCGTCGAACGATAATGAAGCGATTGATTGCCTTAGTGCTCATGCGACACTGCGCCATGTAGGGAAAATTTATTTATTTAATTGTTTTTACCCTCTTTCCTTCGTTCATTTCATTTCCCTACTTTTATATGATATTTCCTTGGAAATTTGAATGTCTGTCAATATGAATTCAGGACAAATGACTGTTCAGACGTTCTGTGAGATCCAATCAATTTTGCTTCCTCAGTTCGTTTATCCCATCATAAGCATCATTTTCAGGCAAAACAAGCCAACGACTACTGAGGCAACGCGCTATCTGACCAGAATCTTCGCTCCATATCCGCAGATCAATATCGTACGTTTTTCTTTGACATCAATAAATGTTAAAGCCAAGTAATGCGGTAGCTTTCTCTTCAGGACATCTACGGACCTCCTCGAGGCTGTCTGATGGAGTTCGTCGCGCACAGGAGGAGGAAAATGGCCAAGTGGGTTACGGTAGTTACCGTTTTCTCTGGGGTTGACAGCAAAACTCTTGAAAGACCATATGGGTCGTTCCTTTTAAATAAATACCCCAGCAGGTCAGAGGAAGATAAAGAGTGGGGGAAGGAGTTTCTTGCTTATTTTTCAGTTGCTAGCAGAACTGCATTACCACTGGTTATTTAATTGATGTCATAATAGTGTGTTATCGATTGACGACGTCATGCGTTTGTTTTTCAGAAGCGGTGCAGTACAGCTGCGAAACTACAACTACAAGTCACCCATAACCGCATCAGCCAATAAAAGACGCCGAATGGAAGAGTTGGACATGAGGACGGGGCAATTCACGCATGGAATGTCCGAGGAGGTATGTGGTCAAACGGCGCACCTTGGGCGGGTTTCAGTCCTACCGTAATCCGTGCGACTTTGAGAGGGTTATTTCTTTGCCTTTGAGCAAAAATATTCCTGGCTCATGAGATTCCTAAAAGTTTCAGAAACAAAAAAATTACAAAAAATGAAGAAAAAAACAAAAAAAATTCAGAAACAAAAAATGGTATAAAAAATTGCAGTCCGATGAGGTTGCTTCAAGTTCCGCTTCATTCAAAGAGGAAGTCGAAGATGATGATTTCATGAAGCCCACGAAGATAGCGAGAGACAGATCTGGTAGACAATTCAATTATATGAATTTGATTGATTACGGTAATAGTTGTTCAAGTGTACTGTAGCCACTATTATCTAGAGCCTCTAATCAACTCACGACGTGATTTCTTTTCTTTTCTTATTCCTTCCAGGCGGTTGTCTACAAACGCGAGAGACTACTGCTGGGAAAAAGTTTTAAAAGGAATGTACTTCATGAATCGATTCATAGTCTCTACCGTCATTTGACTTTGTAATGGCTACTATACGTTTCAAGTTATTGACTGGCTTCTTTTCAGATTCAGTTCCTACGCTGTACAAAGATGTCGTACCAAAGGACGAACTGCCAGCGCCTGACTACCTTTAACGGAAGTTCTCAAGCACAAAACGGCATGGATATTGGCTCCGTAATGGTGGAATGGACATTTGCGCCATCGATTCTCTTTGTTCTATTGTACGTTATGCCATTACGGCGCTCTTGTCGTCAGTCCAACAATTGGCATTCCACTGAAATACTTTGTTATATAGTTTTTGAATAAACTTGTTATGAACCTGTACTACGACTACCCCCATGATTAAAATATCAGAAATTCGGAACATGAACTCGAAAGGGTGAAAACCGCATTTTAGGCGCGTGTGTTCTTTCTATTGCAATGGTACTGTAGCGCGGGCACTTTGACTCTTGGCACGGTGCCAGCACTGTTTCAAAATATTTTCAAAGGCTTTGCTGCCCCCATTTCGTCAATTTAGCCCGTAATTTACACTATTGTTTCTCAAAGTAATGAATATGATGGCCTCTGACAGTTATCTTTACGAATCGCTCTCAATTTTCCTTCTGAATGCTGTTTTCGCCTGGGAAAGTCCATGATCTACCCTTCGGCAGTGCCGTCAAAAGGCCGTTGTTGCATTACTTGACCTTTTCTCCGTTGCGTAAAGTATGTCACATTTATCTTTTCCTGCGCTCCCCCTATCCTGTTCCATATTAGTCGCTTTCCTTCTTCTTCTTCTCCTCTCGCTCCCCCTATCAATTGTTGCTATCTATCTCGCTCCCCCCGACACGTCTCAGTCTGTGACACTTATTACGCTCCCCCACCCGTTCCTGTATGCTTCTACTATGTTCTACGACCTTTCCCCTCGTGGGTCTTGATGGACAAGGATTGATAGCTTCAGCCATGGTCGACCGGACACAGGGAGGACTCACCTTCCTTGACAAGCAGCTGAAGCTCAACTCGGCAGAGGACGGTATGTGCACTTTCTCCATAAGAGTGTAAGCTAGTATCGAAAGATCGCGCATTTGTCTATCCTTTTTAAAATCTATTATTCCGCCCGACTGTTCATAAATGATAAGCGAGAACGTATAGTGCGAACAGACAGAAAAGTTGCACTTTCGTTCCAAAATGCGATCTCTATCTACTATTCGATAGATTTATCGATTGATTGTATTTAAATTCATTGTTATAGCTGAGGAGATGGCCAGATCGATCGAGGCCTGCTCGCCCTTGGTCTTTTTGGAGTTGAGGGGAAACACGATTGGCATCGAGGCAGGAGCCAGGATCGCAGAGGCACTGAAGAAGCATCCTGAATTGAAGGTGAGAGGGCTTCTGTTGTTTTACTGCATAGCTCCATCAGAGACGAACACGTAACCGTTCTCATGCTTGCAATAACTAGCGTTTTTCACGGCTCAAAGATTCCTATATTTTAGGCTAACTGTATTAAGAAAAACCCCAATAAAAAACTTAAAATATAAACGAATAGTGCCTGCTGATTTTACGGCCCGATCTGTCCAAGTTCACAATTTTAAATGATGCCTTCAGGTGCACACCGAGCACCTTGTTAATGTATACGGTATACAGTATACTCCTTGCAAATGGCTGCACGCAGGGACAAAATAGTATATTGCTGAATATTGCAGCGTTTACCCCCGCCCTCTGTAAAATTTTTGCACTAACTTTTTTCTGGTTTACCTACCATTCAATAGAGGAGATCAAATGCTGCAAAATAAGGCCCGTCCGACTCGCCCGCATTTCACTCATACTAAAAAAAGTTATACTAAAAACGAAATTTGGTGAGGTGGGCGGGGCTTTAAAAGTGGGCGTGGCCTATTGCTCAAAGTGCTGCAGCAATGTAGCTATTTAGTCCCTGGCTGCACGCGTGCTGTACCATAGTGTTTTCTGCTATTTACCAATTTACACCACTTCAGCACGCACTCTGGAGCGACCTCTTCACTGGCCGACTCAGGACCGAGATTCCGCCCATCCTCGTAAGATCCCCTCCTTTTCTGTCTTTTATCAACACACTAAACAGTAATTCATATGTCACACCGAACACTTTCTGTCTTTTCCTAATCCACACCAGGTATACTGTACCTTCTTTCAGCGTTCACTCTGCACTGCCATGATGACCACGGGCACTCTTCTTACGGAGTTGGACCTCTCCGACAATGCGTTCGGTCCGGTCGGTGCACAGGGAATACAGGTATTTACAGTAATCCGACTTTGGTACCATGTCGATCTACAGTAATCCATCATTTTCCCTTCAGGAGTTCCTCTCGTCCTCGGCCGCGTTCGAGCTGCGCACACTGCGCCTCAACAATAATGGATTGGGAGCAGGAGGAATCGTGGGTTTATTGATTGGTAGCCACAAGTCGGTGAATTCCTTTGGAGATGAGATTAACTTGCGGATCCAAGTAACACATGAAAATGATATTATATAATCTGCAACTAAATCGAGCACGATATCTTCGGAAAATCATGCGAGTTACGCCTTTATGGTGTGAATTCGGTAGAATAGTGGATGAATACTGTAGAAACGTGACTGCAGCAAGGGATACTTTAGATAATTTGATTAAAAAGTTACGGTGGCTCAACCTTGTATATACGGTAATGTTCTTTATAGATCATCGCAAATTCGCTCCTCGCATGCCACGAGCTCGCCAAAGCGGAGGGAAAGAAGCTGCAACTGCGCACGTTTGTAGCAGGTTCGTGATGGTTAAGAAGAGTGAATTATTGGAGCGCCATGGACATTTGCGCCATAATTGTGAAATCAACACTTGCGCCATCAAAAACGGGCTCAAGTGTCTATAACACCCGTGTTGCGCAAATATCACAGGCGATCCTCCTTTTCACCCGCTGAAAAGGAGATTGGAACCAAAGCGAATGATCTACTATCAAATGTTGCTTTATAGCTTCTTGGTTACTGTAATCACCATATCTATGCTCTGTCCTGGCATACGTGCTAAGGGTCGGGACGGCGGAATGAGGGGGGGGGCATCCTTGAAAATGGGGGTCCGGCTTGAAATCACCCGGGGCACCCTTAAATTCGACCCCCTTTAGGGTCGGTGGAAGACCCTTTAACAGGTATGGTCCTAGGATGTCGCTTACGAGGCATGTAGTGTATTCGTCATGTCTCTGCTCTCTGAGACTGTGTCTGCATGTTTAGAACCAACAGCTCCTCAGAGAGTAGAGACACGACGAATGCACTAAAAGATTCGCATACGATATCCCACTATGTCCCCCAAGGGTCAAAAACAGCATCACATTTGAGCTGGATCCAGGAAGTTATTGATTGTGAGAAGATTGTGAGAGCGTATATCAAATTGTTCTGACTCAGTGTTATAATATACCCATGTTGCAGGCAGGAACCGCTTGGAGGACCCCGGAGCGAAGGCGCTCGCCAAGGCATTCACGGTTGGTCTTTTTATATGTATGACTCTTACTATTCAAATTGATCATGGATTTTGTCACTATTCCGTGACTTGTGAAGCTTCAAGTAATAAAATGTATAGTGTTTGTAAGATGTTCGGTGTTGACATTCGAGGGTGTGTTTCTACTTGGTGGAGAGCAACTTAATGTGATATGCATGTAGTATTGGCAAAGTGAATGCCATACGTACATTCCGTCTCTCTGCGCTCTCATTCACTCGGTCGTCTCCGACGCATAGGCGCGATAAAGAGAACAGAGAGATGGAATGGCACCTAAGGATTCACTCTGCCAACACTGGTCGGAATCGTGCAAATGTTGAATGGTCGCATTTGCAGGCACTGGGCACGCTGGAGGAGATCGCCATTCCGCAGAACGGCATCAGAGTGGAAGGCATCATTGTGAGTCTTTTTGATCTTGATCTTTCCTATTTCGGTTTCCGCGCAGAGAAGAACCATTTTAGCAACTGTAATGATCATGTAGATTAGATTTTTTGTTGTTGATCGAAATAGTAGTCCCAGATGCACTAATGTCAAATATCCATCGAGCATTTAAATAGTTCATGATGCGCGAATTCTCATGGTTTTCACTCTCCTGATATCATGACAACTCGTTATTGTTTTAATTTCCAAAATGAGTTTTTACAATTTATTTTTCAGGCCCTTGCCAACGCGTTCGATCGTAACGTCAACTTGCGTGTGATCAACATCAACGACAACACGGCAACCAGGAGAGGAGCCATACAGATCTCGATGGTGCGTTGAACTCGGCCGACATTTTTGGCCCGGCCCGTTTGTGTTTCACTAGGGCTTGAAAACTTGAACTTTTTGACAATCTTCGATTTCACTGTTCTCTTTTTCAGAAAATTCAATCAAAATGTAATTGTCTTTGACATCATGTTTTTGCCCCGCACATCGCCATTTCTTGCTCAACTGATTCCCCTCATCCCTTTCATATCCTCTTCTCTGTCCTTTTCACAATTTACTCTATTACATCCCGCCTAAGTTAGGCACGTTGGCGTAGTCTCGCGGGTTAATGCATGTTTCACGGACTCTTTTAATTCTTCTCGTCCCCCTTACAGAATCTCCCCACTGTATATTAATCTTTTTAGAGTTTTATTCTCTAACACACTCTATCCCTTTGCAGATCCTCTCGTCGCTTCCCCGACTGGAAGTGCTCGATCTCGGTGACTGTCTGTGCAGGGAGAACGGAACGTACTCCATCCTCTCCGTCCTCATCTCCAATCCCTTCAATCATCTCAAGGTGGGCGCAGCAACGATAATGTGTAGTGATTACGGTATAATACAATACGTGCTTTATCAGTGTTCAACCTGTTCCATCACCTGAGGGGGAGGAGAAGTTGGTATTTATCAGAATTTTGATTGGTTGCTTATTCACTGCAATACTTTCAAACATCTGACCGTGAAACTGGGCGTTCAGCGCTTTTATCGGTATTTGGGTCGGTTATTTGTAATAGTAATAACGTAGCCAATGAAAACACATGCCTCAACTCATCGCATATTCAAGACAATATTTTTCTTTCATACAAACCGTCACACTATACCCAATGCCATCGTCGCGATTTTGTTATATAAATGCAGGCTCAGAAACACAAAGTCCGCGGGTTGAGACGCGAATTTTTAGCAAAATATTCCGTATCACTCGCTCACCTAAATGTAAGGATTGGCTCGAGAACGGAGCATTAAGGTTTTTGGAAGGGTTAAACTGTATGCGGAGAATAATAGCATCACTGTCGGGACGTTTTTGTGTTTCTCCACTACAGGGGCAGAAATACAGAGTGGGACGGTTTAGAGATTGAAGGGAGTGGGTTGAGAGAAGAACTTTGTACGAAGATGCCTCTTTTCTCAGGACGTCAACCTCTCTGGGAATGAGCTGCCCGCGAGACTCGTGCGCACGACGATCAGTGGATGGGCGAAGGAGCGCAAGACGGCAAAGGTTGGGGGTTTTCGTTTTGTGATCGTCGTATTCATTTTATAATATTGAACGATCATATTTACTACGCAATCATCACGAACGTATTCCCTGTACTTATATATTTCCTTTCCACGGCCGGAAAGCGCCAGGTTTTACCTCTGATAAGTTGCGCAACATAGCTAATAGTTCACCTGAATCCCATTTTGAGTGACAACCATACGTGGGCTAGCAGTTTCGACGGGGGGCGGGGGGGTTAAAAAAATGGGGGGGGGGGGGGGGGGGGGGGGG